>JABFPN010001451.1:0-29171 GCA_022817305.1 Leptoteleia sp. ZL-2020 | reverse complement strand
GAAAAAATATGTAAACATACTTTCGTGTAGAAATAGATCAGAAATTGATTTATAATTAGTATTCTAAATAATTTAATTACTATAAAGGAAAAGTAATTTTCTTTAGAAAAGTAACGGTGAACTTTAGAATACGAATTAAAAATCTTACAATAGTTTTTACTAAAAGTGGTACTGAATATTTTTGCAATTATTGAAGAAATACTTTATTGAAGAAATACATTATTGAAGAAATACCATTATGAATTTTCATTTATACGTAATAATCTTTGACTTGTTATCAACAAGTAGGCCTAATTTTAAGAATTCTCTAATGAATTGAATGAAATAATTAATTTAAATAAAAGTTCATAAAATCTTTAAAAAGAGAACGAGATGTTTTATTACAATTATAACTTCAGTAATTTACGAGATTATTGGATAATTTACTTCATTAAGAGTGAAATGAAGACAGAAGGAAAATAATGTTCAACTCAGCCAATATACACATTCTATGTGTGCCAATATTAAAAATTTATTAATAAACAGATTGAATTCACCAATAAATATTTCAGTCTATTAAATTTGTTAATTTATCATTTAAATGGAATATTAAAAAGCGTTGTATGCTTTTAAATAATATATATAAATGTAATATTTACTTGAACTCAAAATGGCGTTAATTCAGAAATATCAAATACACGAATTAAAGCCTAAGATATTTTATTAAAATTTGAATCGCTAATGTAAAAAAAAAAGAAAATTTAAAATAAAATAAATATATTTTATATGCTCCCTCTCTCGTTTTCTCTCTCTTTTTTTATTTCTATTATTCTCTCATAACAAACTGGTGCCAATTTTGTTTTCCAATCAATACGATTAAGATCCAAGACTTCTTTATATTGTGAATTGATAACAGTCATAAAAAATATATATTTCTGATATACGTTACCCAGAAGGAATGGTCTTCGCAGCTATTTTATGGTATTAATTTAAGGTTGTATTTCAAAATGCTACATGACACTGTATTAATCTGTGCAATATATGAAAGCAAATGGTATTAATATACTCAAAAGTCTCGAACATAGAATAATTATTAAATATACCGCTGGAGTGATGTTCGAATTGTCAAACGGTTAAATGACGTATTTGAATAGATCTAAAGAATGAAACGCTTTTCAATTTGAGCGCGTAAATAAACAATGTTTGCAAATATTTGTAAGGACAAATTAATGAAATAAAAACAATAATATTGTTTCTTTACATCTAAAAGACGTACAAATGGATGTAAACACACAAAAAAACAGAGTTTGCTTATATTTTGCATTTTGAAAACGTTTCATTTTTCAGTACCATCGTGTTTGACATTTTGAAATTTACTTTAAACGATTGAATTGTTATACTATAATTTTATCCGTAAAAGAAAACGAAAGGACATAAAGAAACAAAGAAGAAAGCTAATATGAAAAATAAACCAGATTCATTGAAAGTGGAATATTTTGCGCGACCGTACGTTTGTACCATTTCACCGTATTGTGAACAAAGCATTTTAATTAGCTAGTTAGCGTGGAAGTTCAATTATTATCTATTAAAATCAGACACTAATGTCTGGTCTTAGAACATATAAGATAAACCAAGCATCGTCTGCCATAGGTAAAGACACTTGAATTACATTTGAAGTTGAAAGACCGACTTAGTGTATGGAACTGAAGAACGAAATGTTTTTCAAATTGAGCACATAAAAAAACAATTTTCATATATATTTGAAAGATCAAATTAATAAGACAAAAACAGTAATATTATTTATTTACACTCAAAAGATGTTTATTTATGTTCAAAGGACATAAAAGTGGATGTAAATAGAAGACAAAAACAATGTTATTTTTTGAAAATGTTTCATTTTTCAGTGCCATACTTAGTGTGCCAATGTCCAAATATACGTTTGTAATTACATACATAGAGTTACGAAAACCAACAGTTTTTTTGTTGCAAATCGTGTGTTATTCATTCAAGGGTTTCCATGAAGCCCCAGTCCCATTCAATTATACATGCTTCATCTATTTTATATGATCTAAGCGACTGGTATAATAGTAGATTATTAAAAACCATGTATGATACAGCGATTATAATTTTGAGATCTTATTATATGAAAGAGAGTAGATCATAAAAGAATTTTGAAATTACTTACAATTATTGTAATAAATTTTTTAGATCAAAGTTATTGTAATTTGATCTAATGTAATAAATAATATTAAAAATATACTATATACAAACAATTTCCGAAGAATAGTCTTCATTTTACTGATCGTATTTTAAGTTTTATTTATTTTCTATTTTACTTAAATAGAAAGGTAATAAAGTTATGTATTTCGCGTTAAAAAATCATAATTTCTAAAATAATTTAGTTAATTGTAAGACGTTACATTAAAATGTAACACGAATTTATAGTTTTATATGAACATTTATGCAATGCTGTCCATTAAAGCATTATATATAGATATTTAAAAAATGAACTTAAATAGACAGGAATAAAATGTAAATTTCTGAAGTATTCTAGATTATTTAACAATATTTATTTCATATTATTTATAAGCATAATATACATATATATATTTTTTAATGTTATGTAGCAAATATCATTGTTTCATTCATTAACCATGTCTGGCTAATGCATTAAAGAATAATGTATATTTCTAAATTCTTTTAAAAAATCAATTATTCTTGAATCAAAATGTTGCCTTTTGTTTTGTTTTTACTCGAAATACAATTATAATACAAATTATAATACACTTTTACTTTAATTTATAATAGTTACGTCTTCGCACTTCCTCATTTATACAATATATTTTATGTATTTATTTATATATCTAACATCAGTATCTTAATTTTTTCCATCGAATATTAGTGAGTTAACTTAAGTTAACTTATGTGAGTTTATAAAAAATTAAATTTGTTTTAATTATTAATACTGATACGGTCACTTAATACAAATATACTGTTTAATATATTTTTTCTTAAAGTATAAAAAGACACGTGTAAATTTTATATATAGGTAAAACATTTAGCCAGACGGAGGCTAACTTGAATTGAAACGTTAAGTCTAAAATTATCAGTTTGAGCCACAGTTCACCCTCGTTTTATAATTTGATAAGCTAAACAACTATTACTAAAATTTAACGTATTGAAAATAACATTTGATTAACAGCCACAGCGCTGAATCGAAGACCTAATACAAAATTTGATCAGACTGTTATGTACTAGCTAATAATGCATGTTAACATTTCTTTCCTGAATTTTTCGTGTAACAATACACCTCTCTGGTACGTAAAAACAACTGGGCAAACTCATTAAAATTATTCTATCTTAACTTGTCTTTATGACTCAGTCGCACGCAACGATTAAATGCAAGATCTAAAGCTACTTACATTGCCTACTACATTCGTATTGTATAAACTGATTTTAGCTATTACATTAATTACGAGAAATTCATTTAAAAAAGATGGAAAAAATCACTTAAATTAGTGGTACACATTTCTTAAATTAGTTGTACAGAAGGAAAATCAGAGAAATACAGACCTTCATAAATCAAATATCCCCATTCAAACAGAATTAATAAGCGAATGATTTGCGATGTACACTGAGAGAAATTTATTCGTTGTTGCTATTATTTTTAGAAGACCTCGGGGATATGTGGGCATTAATAGTATTCCTTATAATTTAGTGAAATGTTTAACAAAGATTTAAACAAATTAAAAAAAATTGGATGGAATTAGCAAGTTTCCGTCTTCTAAACAGGACGGAAATAAACTGTTTATAGACTCGGATGGAAACTAGCACGTTTCCATCCAGGGGCGGAGAGTTGCGTCGAAGTCTATAATCAGCTAGTTTCCGTCTTCTAAACAGGACGGAAATAAGCTGATTTTGGACGCGGACGGAAACTAGTCGTTCTCCACCCTAGGTCAAAAACTAGCATCTTTCCATCATAGAATGAAGAGTTTTCATCCTCGTCTATAATCAACCAGTTTCCGTTTTCTAAACAGGACGGAAACAAGGCAGATTCCGTACACGTGTTACAAAAAAATTAATTTGCATAAATAGGGGTGTTTACATAACCAGTGAGGGATATATGTTAAGTAAGACCTATACTTCTAAATGGTAAAGGGTACGACTGATCGTTATAAATTCTATTCCTTTATTACAGTCTTATAAGGAATTTTATAAAGAATACTATAAACATTACATCCCCAAGTTATTACGAAATATAGTAGCAAATACTAATAAATTTCTCAGTGTAAATGCATTTTCGTGATTTACAATCGATTAGTGATTTTTTATTTATTTTCTATTTCCTTGCATTAGAATTACTTGTAACTCGTATTAAATACAATATTATTAATTGTTAAAATGAAATATAAATGTTGTACACGTTGATATTGTACATGTGAATATTTTATACAGGTAAACAATATAATATTTTGCTGTAAAATGAGGTAATCCAATTACCTTAGTATATAAATTAAAACTAGAGTTCCATTTTGTTCCGCATTCTCTACATTAAAGCTGCAGACGAAATGATTAAAAATTAATGGCTTTCAATTGTGCGAAATTCGGCTGTATAATTCTCATGCATTAGTTATTAGCATTAAAAAATTATTCATCCACATTGAACGTGCCGTTGACATTTTTATTGTTATAGAAGGAATGTCGCGTTGGTATGAGAATGTCGCGTTTGTGACACACTTTAATAGAGACAAATAAACTAATCTATCCTAAATATATTGTCTAAGTTTTAATGATTCCTAGTCTATACATTAAGTTTTCGTCTAAATTGTTTAGATAGACTGTATTGATTGATATCACTATTCTCACAACTTCTTTTTATCAAACATAACAATATATTGATTTATTATTTATACACATCAACTATTACTCATCAGTTGACGATTTTATGAAGAAATTAATAGTCGTTAAAGTATATTTTTTATCTCCTTATGTTCAATTTCAAAGTAAAAGTTCACAAAGAGAATAACTTCTAATATAAATCCATTTGTCAAATTATACCAATTATTTGTTTACTGACCTTCAAATTCTTAATACATAAATAACATAAAATAAATTATCAAATGAAATGAAGAATATGAAAAACTTTCTAGATTGTCTGTTATATATATCTTAAAAAATACACCTCAAAATAAATCATAATTGATAAGCATTAACGTGACCTTAGTAAAAATGAAACATATATAGTTTATACATGTTTTAACAATGTCCTACATGGACATATATTTTTTTCTTAATTTATGTATGGCCATATATGGTTGACATATGGTAATAATTGATATAATATTCTAGCCATATATAGGTTCAATAATTTCCTTATATTGAATTCAATTATTACTATATATCAACCATATATGGTCAAATATGAATTAAGAAAACACATATATGTTCATATATGATTTAACAATATGTCCATGACATATATGTCTATATATGAAATTGTTAAAATATATATGATCCACATATGTTTCATTTTTACTAGGATGGTAACATAGTATTTTATCGTTTTTCTTTCTTTTCCTTTCATGTAAAATAATTATCATTTGTGTTTATCATGAAAGATTGTATTCCTTTATCAATAATAATAATATTCTGCTGAATATTTATAAAAAGTATCAGGAATTTATAAGAATTTGAAGACTTTTTGGAGTAATTATTATCTTAATCTTATCTATGACAATATAAAAATATATTCGCGGCAATAATATTATTTATTCACCTTAAAAATAAAATATTTTGGTAGACCCCTCTCTTTTGATTTGGGTTACATACTTTGTGTTTAAGGTAAATAAAATGTCGTACTCAACTCGTTAAGTAATGTACTATTTATAAAGTGTTACATAAATCCAGGTTTGTAATATGAATTATCGGTAATGAAAAAAAGTAATACCCAGTTATTTCAATAGTTGACATAAAGAAGTTAAACTTGTATAGAAATGTAGTCTTTTGTCAAAATATAACTGTTATTAAGAATGATATGCAATAAAATTAGTTCGTTTATCACAAATAAATAAATAAATGTAACAATATTGGTACTACACTTAAAGATAAAAAAGTCCACTAATTTATAGAATTTTAATAAATTATAGATAATTTTTAACAATTTTTTGTTGGCGTATATAAGACATCATTCATATAATTTCATTTAAAGAAATCATGTAACAATTGTCAACTTATGAGTCCGATAAAATAAATTTTATTCATAAAATTTTATTTGCACTTCAAATAACAGAATATTTGATTAACTTAACTTTTCAATATTTCAAAACTAGGACATTAGTCGATCCATATGGCTTTGTCTAAAGATCCGTTAATGATTGCGCGTTTAATATACCTCGAACGTATTTACAAAGGGAGTATTTGGTTAATTATAATGTTATTAACTATTTTCTAAAAATATATTGCCATCTCATGTAAACAAGTAAATGTAAAGGAAATTGAATTCACTTGTTGATTTGTAACAATAGATTTATAATGTAAATGTAAGGTGAATTACTCTTAATAAAAAATAAAAAAAAAACTAAATTAAAGCATGTATGAAACAAGTGAAGTATAAAACAAACGTCGATACAACTAACGAACTTTTACTTTTCATTTCTTAATTTTAAAGCAGATACAATTTGTGGAATTATTTTCCAGTAATATTTTCCAGTATTAAGTCCTGAGTAAGATTTATAAATGCTAGAATGAATTTGGAAACAGACTGGTAAATCAGTCTGGGAAATGGAATTGAAATTGGAAAAATTATGAATAAGATCTATATAAAAATTTTTTTTTTTATCTTTTTTAGGAATCCCCTTGTAAAAGTGGTTTATATTACCTAGTAAAAGTAATATAAGAAAAAATATATTGACATACATGTTTTTCCTTCATTTATGGCCATATATGATCGTATATGGTTGATAATTTTTTTTGTGTATTTATTGTCAAATATTTATAAATTAATATAGATGCAGTAGAACTTGTGAGAATTCTTGCTACGAAGATTCACATTTTATATCTGTTCAAATTTACTTAACAGTAGAACTGAAAAATGAAACGTTTTTAAATTTAAGCATATAAAGAAACAATGTTTGTAAATAGAAGGTAAAATTAAAAAAATAAAAACGAAAACGTTTGATTTTTCAATACCATGACTTAACACCATTTTCAATTTGTAGCTGTATATATAATAAGTGTTGAGATATTGGCATTAGTAAAACTGATTTTGAGAAAGAACCATGGTGCCATTCTGCTGAATTTACAGTTTGTTAAATATTATTTAGCTGATGTATGCACAAGTGTAACCTATTTGACAGAACTGTAATTAGTTTCGTCTGGAAAAGGAAAACTAGGGTCAAACTAATGATTCCTGATAAAACTGAGGAATGAGACATTTTCAAAATACAAAATATATACTTTCGCTTGTTTTTAAGTGTATAAAGGGTTATTTAGAAAATTAAAAACAATAACGTACGCGGTTATCGTTTTTATATTGTAAATTTGTCCTTTACATAACAATATTTGCCATATTTCAAACAATATTTGTTAATGTTTTTAAATTAATAAACATTTTATTCTTCAGTACCATTAACTTCTGTCTTTTTCCATTTATTTTCTTAAGATACTATTAATTGCAACACGAACTATCACAAATTCTACTGTATCTAAAAACTACGTAATAATTACTATTTAAGGTCAATAAAAGTTAAGGTTAATAATAATTAGTATAATTCAAGAGACTGCCATAATTGAGAAAAAATTGAATACATGAAAGAGTCAAGTTAATTTCTAAACAAATATTAAAGAAAGAATTAGAAAATCTTAATAAAGTTGAAAATGCAATTAAAATCTTATTACTTATTATAACAGCAACGTTGATGCAGCATTTCATCTCCATATATTTTACTACCCGATGGAAATCTCAAAATAAACCTTACAGTTGTTTATTTTATTAACGCTCCCATAATTCATTTATCCCTTGAAACGTAACGAATATTGGTACGATCCTAAATGTAATAAATCCACACTGGTATCTAGTATTCTCTAACAATGACCTACATCATTTTTTGATTGGAACAACGATATACAGGGAGAAAAAAGATATAATAATAACTAATAAAATGTAAACAATATTTATAAGAAATCTCTAATTTTTAGAATTAATACACATGTTTTTACTAAAAAAAGCTAACACACTTAAAAAAATTTATAAAACTACTGTAGTAAAATATTCTAGTTTATATGAATTACAATTTAAAGAAAAATGTTGCTCATATAAAATGAAATATAAAAACTAACGAAACTAACTAAACTTATAATTATCTATAAAATTATATTAATATGATAATGAGTATTAACATTATTTATAAAGTTAATAATATATTGTTAATTAATAATTAATAATACATAGATTAATATCAACAATTTTTACTAGAGCACATAGTACTTATTCCAATAGTTACATGGTATGTTACCAAAAGCTTTCTACTAAACATTCTTTAAATTTTATTAATTATTATTATATCTTTTTTCTCCGTGTAATCTACTAAACTAATATGAGTGTCGAAACACCTGGCCAACTAAGAACTTGATTCATTCATGTCATGTGTAAATCGCCTTTGAGAATCCTAGTGAAGGTCTTTTTGAACTGCTGGTTCGCCAATGCGTAACAAAACGGATTCATCGGACTGTTAGCGTAGCAAAGGAAGTACGAAAACATGAAGAGATGCTCGTTGGTGCAGGGCGGGTTAGAGCAAAAACCTTCGACCAGAGCTAACACGTGATAGGGGGTCCAGCAAGCTACGAAAGCTCCGAGGATGAACGATATCGTCCGGAACGCCTTCCGTGCCCTATTCTCAGTCCGAGACTTTTGCCGGTCTACCTTGAGCTTCTTCCTCTGGGTCTTGTTTCTGAAGTGTTTGCCTATGGTACTGACGAAACTCTTCTTCGTGAAGCTCTCCTTTTCCGGCTCGACAGCCGAGTCCTTCGGCTTGGTCGACTGTTTATTGGTTTCTTCATGTCCGCTGGTGGTACCCGAGATGGTCGGTATCATGCTACTGGACGATGAAGTTTGGACCGGATTATTTGGTCGGGCGGGTTGCTCGGCGAGTCGCTCGCTCGGTACATTGGACGACTCTAAAAGAGAACTAATAACAGTTGTGAACTGAGGCTTCGTGGCTTCTGCCTTCACTATAAATTCGGGATAAACTTTGTCCGAGGTCGGCGACGTTTGAGAAGCAGCGTTACTTTGGTGGGTAATGAACACTCGCGGTGGAAGAGTTTGACTGGACGCGTCTAACATCAAAGGCCGATGAACAGGTGGCGCGTCGGTAGCGACTTGGACCGACGAGGTCGGTTTTTGAGCGACGGCGGACTTCCTGGTAGCCGCTTTGATGAGGGCATTTTGGAGCAGACTGGTATTAATGCTCGGCGCCCCGTTGGCGCCGAGGATCGGTGAGGTAGGAGTGGTGGCTAGCGGATTTGCTAAGCTACAGGAGAACGATGATGCCGGGCTCTCGCAGGACGGGCTGGGCACGATCACGGAACTCTCGTCCATGTACCGTAAATCGGCCCCGTCCAAACCGCTAATCAGGTCGTATATCCCGGAGCCGTGGGTGGAGATGGCTAATGATTTGGGCCGGTCCGTGGACGACGACGCTGTCGACGTATACTCTGACAGAGGCGGACTGTTTTGGAACTGTGACGGTGGTGGTATGATGTTGTTGCGCGGAGTATTGCTACTCGACTGCCGCTCGATCAACGAGGGTATATTATCCGTTGAGATGGAATGATTGGACATTATAGATTCGTTCAAGTTGGGAGACTGTTCGGGTGTCAAAGTGACGCTGCTTGACTTATTCGATCGCGCGCACTTACTGGTGTCCAGTGACGTTATCTCCTGGATTCTCGGCAGTGTTTGAGACTTTTGTATCGACTGTTTGACCGGCGATAGTTTGCTCATCGTGACGTTCACCTCGAGGGCGCTCGCGTCGCGAAACGCATGGCTGTTGCCGGCGAACACGTTCAACGAACTCGACTGTATCACAAACTCGGCTAGTGACTTTTTTCTCACGCTTGGGCAACGATTGGGGACCGTGGTACTGTCTTCGTCGGAATCGAATGCCGGGCTACTCGACCGTTCCGATTTCTCTTGCTCGAGAGTCGTATTAAATTGCTTTTTACCTGAGAATTCATCGTATACGTTGATTATGTTGCCCCGAGTGAACTCCGGCTTTTTATTACTAGAATATGTACATTCGTCCACGACCACGTCCGAGGATCGCTCTTCCGGCTTTGGCTTTGGCTTCTCTTGATTCAGCAGAGGGTTCGGCGTTTTGGCCATGCCGATGCCCGCCGCGCAACCTGCCATCCCCGACATGGCACCGGCGCTCAGTGCTACCATCGACTGCATTTTCCGCTGCTTCGCCTCGCTCTTCTTTTGCATGTCATAAGCGGTCTTGTAAATCCCACCGTACAGAATAAATAGTACTATTAATGTTGTCCAATAGTAACCGATGATTAAGGCAGTATTAAAAATCGGGTCTTTGAGGAATTGGACCGTGCACTGTCCGGGAGCTAAGTCTCTGTAGCCGATAAAGTGCTCCCAGCCGAATATGCTGATAAAAAATAGTAGGGCTGGTATTATCCAGGTGATGGTGACCATCCATATCACTCGATTTTTCGTTCGCCAACTGCGATACTTGGCGGCTATTTTCACGGAACAAAATCGATCAATGGTGATTAAAAGAACGGTGTATTGTGATACTAAACAAACGGTGTAATCTACGGAAAGCCAAAGATCGCACAATATTGGTCCCAAATCCCAGTATCCCATCAGAACGTATACTGTGTAGAACGGCATAGAAACTGTACCTAAAACATTTAGATCACTCAAGTCATTTATTAAATTGCAATGTTTAATGTAACGTCTACGTACACTGAGAAAAATTTGTTATCAAACAATGTTTGTTTATGTTTTTGATTAGAAAAATGTATCATTCGTCATCACATTTTTTGAAAAATGAGACATTCTCTGCAGTATTTTTTTTCTCCGTATACGCTGCAATTATTACTACAAAAATAAAAATAGCGAGTACTACAAAAAAAAAAAAAAAAAGAAGCACTCACCTATTAACATATCAGTAGCTGCTAATGATGCAATGAAATAATTACTTGGTTGTCTTATATTTCGATCTACAATGAAGGCCAATAAGACAAGAATATTTCCACCAACGGTAAGTACAATGCAAATAGCCAAACACATCGCAATGGAAACAGTTTGCCAAAGTTCAAAAGGTGGCAAAATTGGCGTTGGAATGTCAACTGTATAAAGCAAAAGAATAATGTACAGTCGGCACAAAGAATATGGGATATTCTACTCTACTGAGAAAGAAAAATTGTACAGACTACGGTACTTTTAAAATAAAGTAAATATAGTTAATGACTAAACAGGAGATAACAACCATTTGGAAGATAAAAAAAGTACGGTGTACAAAATGATGTTACGCGTATAATTAATTATAGTTGTACGACGACAGAGAAATGTAAGTTTTTCATGGTACTGAAAAAAGAAACGTTTTCAATGAACAAACTGTAAATAAAGTTTGTTTTTGTTTTGCATTTACATCGATTCTTCTGCTTGGATATAATTAAACAATATTATTATTTTTATTTAATTAATTGAACCTGTGAAATATTTACAAACATTGTTTTTCCTTATCTCCTCAATTTTAAAAACGTTTCATTCTTCAGTTCTATAAGAATAAACGAACTTATACTAATTCTAATAATTGATTAGAATTTTCCATATTCCGTTTCTCATACAATTAATTTTTACAATCTAATAAATAATAAATTTAGTTGAAATATTGTCGGGTATAACTAAATTCTATTTTGTCATGTTCAATCCATTTTGTAATTAAAATTAATTGCATGTTTTGTTTATTGTTTAAATAATTACCAAGTTCAATAACGATACGATAAAAAGGTCGGAAGAAAATAGAATTTTAAAACGCAGTGAAAAAAAATTAGCACAAAAGGGAAATAAATCGAGGCACAATTATTTCATGGGAAAATGTTTTATAATTGAATAGTCTGTAACGTATAAAAGTGTTTCATAGAATTTATTTTAAAATTAAATACGAGGACTGAAATGTCGTTCGATGAGGTATTTCGCTTTCGCTCTCATTCATCAACGCATAATTCAATTGCGAATAAAATTTATCTTACCTAAAATCGAAGAAGTGTTTAGCGGGGAAGAAATGTTAGTTATGTTCGACAGGTAAAATCCTGTCATTAATTCCGAATATTCGTCTGTATTCCATCGAAAATCATCGATGCCGTACCAAGAACTGTTCAGCTGGATGCATTCTTGCGAAAGGGTTTGATTGAATTTGAAATGACAAATCCTTTCCCGCTGTCTTTTTAATTTCCTTTGGAAAAATGTTTAATTTAATTTCCTTTGTGGCTGGCAATGGACTCGTATACTCACAAAACTGTGTCTTTTTATGTTTAATAGATTTTGTATTTAATATTTTTAAAATTTCTTAATATAAGAATAATTCTATTTATGATAAATAGATTCTATTTAATGTAAATAGATATCCAAGTACAGTTTTTTTGGTGTAAATATGGTTGTGGTAATAATACAATATATATGTGGTAAGTTAAAAAAAAATAATATGAATGTATTAGCTTAAATCAAATATTAGTTTACAATATTCTTTCCGTCTTAACAAAATTTCTAAAAAAAAACTGGTGAAAGTCGGGCCGCAAAGGTGTCACTCCCTCTTACTGATAAAAATGTCACTCCTGCGAACTATAAATGTTAAACTAGTAATGGAACTGAAGAATGAAACGTTTTTAATATTGAGCGTATAAAAAAAGCAAATTTTGAAAGCCAAATTAATGAAACAAAAACAATAATATTGTTGATTTACATCTAAAGGGCTTAAAAATGGATGTAAATGCAAAACAAAAACAACATTCGTTTACATGTATTTTGAAAACGTTTCGTTTTTTCAGCACCATAAACTAGTAAACATTGTATTAAAAAATTGATTTTTTTTTCTTAGTGTAACGCGAAAGATTTTTAAATAAACTTTAAATTTAGAAATCAATGAAGGCATCCATTTCCTTATGTCCTAGTTAACGACACTCCGTAACTATCAACTTTACTAATTATTAAATAGTATATTAACCTTCAGATTGTGAATAGAACAGGGAAAAGATTAGCTACATAATGAAGTGTACTCGCGGAATTAAACGATATTTAAATTCAATTTTTATGCAAAGTGATTTGAAATACGTTTCGTAAATAAGGGAGGTAATAATTATTTTTTTAAATGTAGTAATTAGTCGGAGTTCAAAAAGCTTTTTATTTAAAAAGAAATCCATCCATGCTTTTAATAAAAATTTAATTATCTTTCGAGTAAACAATAACTCTAGTAAAAATGAAACATATATGGTCCATACGTAGTCCATACATGTTTTATCAATTTCATATAAGGAATGAAAAAATTCATATGTGAACATATATGTTTTTCCTTAATCCGTACATGACTGTATATAGTCGATATATGATACTAATTGATATAATATTCTAGCTATATATGCATTTAATAATTTCCTTATATGGAAATACATGGACCATATATGTTTCATTTTTACTAAGAAATAGTTTGTTAGTTAAGTTGTATAATATTGCTTTATAGTCATTTTTCAATTTTTGCTTACGAATTTAATTTATTTATAAAAGCCGCATTTTGTGCAATGTACTCACCATTTTGTTATAAAATCTGATCCTATGGTAAATATTAATGAGGATGTGCGATTTGCGTCTTCGGTGCTATTTAGGCCACTCTCAGTTACATTAGCCCAATCCATGACATACTCCACAGTTTTATTAAATATTAGAAATACGTTTTATTATCTAACGATTCGTCAGCTTTGATATCATTCCTGATTTTTTTCCTGCAAAATATTAAATTCGTTAATTAATTTCAGTAAAAGTATTCTTTATGCGATGATTTTTCTTATTTTTATTCATTAAAATGCAATAGTTATGCATAATCAAATACGTTTAGTTATGAATAATAATAAAAATAGTTATGCATAATAAAATAATGTTAGATTATACTTTGCATAGTATTTATATTTATTAAACTAAGAATACTTTTAAAAAAATGTTTATTTTATTTTTTATTTATAGTTGCATTTTATTGAAATGTTTAAACATTTTATTATTTCACAAAGTTATTAAATCGGTATCAATATGAAATTTTATTAATTGAGTTATGAACAAAAATGTTTGTCTTCCAGAGAAATTTCCGTAATAAATATTATGTGCTTATATTGCAATAGAAGAAAAATTAATATATTTATAACGAAGGTAACCCTTGTACGATCAATATCCGATTCCCACACTTAACGCGACAAAAACTGTTGCAATTTTTGTAATAACGCCGTAAAAACTGTTGAATATTTTCTACAGAAAATCGTTACAACCGTAATATTAACTGTAATATACTTTTTAATGTATTTCAAGTTTTTCTATCATTATATTCTCGTTTTATCGGGAATAAATGTA
The DNA here is from genome assembly GCA_022817305.1 of Leptoteleia sp. ZL-2020. Lineage (NCBI taxonomy): Eukaryota > Metazoa > Arthropoda > Insecta > Hymenoptera > Scelionidae > Leptoteleia > Leptoteleia sp. ZL-2020. The sequence continues at coordinate 14,566 of JABFPN010001451.1, read as the reverse complement.
ACTGATCATTTTGCAAAATAATTACAGTATATTTATTGATCGAAAATTCTTTTAAATAACAGGAAAAAAAAACTTTCATATCACGTATTTTTAATGAAATTATTTATGTAAACACATTAAAATTGAATATAGTAAATTGAATGCGCTGTAAAATTACTTTCTAAAAGACTTTACAGAACGCGTTCTTGTATTAAGAAATAAAAAGTAATTTAACTTTTAATATATTTTTACACAATATTTGTATTTAATTAAACGGAGCAAGTGCAAAATGCGCTTTCTTAGGAACAAATATTCCTTGACGAGAGGTGCTGTGTCAAACAGGGTAAAAAATGTAGAACTTTGTTAAGATAACACTTTTGAAGTATTGGCACGTGGACAACTTGACGCGGACATTTATGTTATTGTATAAAGACTGTTGTTTTACTAAAATGCTGTCATTGTGATAATTCCCACATACTGTAGGAATAATAAATTAAAATGATATGTGCTTGTTATTCTTGTAGCTTTTTATAGTCCTCTTTTGTTTTATAAGCCCCTTTATATAATATATGCAAAATTTAAGAGATATGTCGATTTAGATTGGGGATAATATTTTGTAATTTAAAAGTAAAAAACACGTTATAAAGAATAACAAGTTCTGTAATACAATTGTAAGTAATTGATTTTTATTATTAGAAAAGGCTATAAATAACTATACTTATAATTGCAATTGCGACTTAAAAACAAGTTTATTTTGCATATATTTTGATACCCCTTAATAAATCCCTGGTAAAAATTTATTTATTTATTCAATGAAACATATATGGTTTATCTATATTTTAACGATTTCATATATGGACATATATGTTTTTTTTAGTTTATATATAGCCATATATGACACTACATTGTCGATACATAGCAATAAGTCATATAATATTCTAGCCATATACAACTGAAATCAATTATTACCATATATCAACCATATATGGCCGTATATAGCCGTATATAAATTAAGAAGAGACATATATGTCCATATAAGAAATTGTTAAAACATATATGAATATATATTTCATTTTTGCTAGAGATCTACTTTAAAATACACTTTCTCTGCCTTCAGATTTATTATTAATTTACTTAACGTTATTCAGTTTATAGTAACATCAAGATTAAACTAAACTTTACTGAAAAAAATCTGTATATATTGCTGAAATTATAAATATAAAAACATTTTTATGTTAAGTGTAGGTTCAAAAGCATATCGACAAAAGTTACATATTTTTCTATGATTTCTTCTTCCTTGTAAGAAAGGTCCTAAAGAAATCCTGGCTCACAATGTGATATCGGAATCGGATTCATTTGACGACCCAACGCATTGAATTACATTCAGTGGATGTCTCTGCTTTATAGATATAAATAAAGTAAAAGATACATTAAAAAATGTGTAACTCTTCGAGAATTTTTTTTAATTCCAGCAGTTTTATTATATGTCAATATAATTAACATTTATTATAGTATCAGTGCAACGGAAAATTAAAAAAAAAACTTATATTTATCATTTCTTAAGAAAAGAGAAATATTTTTTAAAACAAACGATGGGTAAAATTAAACTCTGAATTAATGTGCTTGATAAAATAATGAAGAGTAAATAACTATATTACATTACACATATTTTAATGTCTAAAACACTGTTATCTTTAATAAAAGTTATTTTTCTGGGAAAGCAGTCTTATAATTCATTAACTTTATTCGTTGCACTGATCAATTTGAATTGTTATTTTAACAGTTTTCTTAGTAAACTAATTTAAAATAAATGTTATATTTATACTTTCAAAAATATGTTTATAATTACAAAAAAATTGAACTATAGTACTATTTCTAGTACTTTATACTGCAGAAAGTAGAAGAAAATATTATATAAAATAATAAAAATATTGTGCACTTTTATGATATAATTTGATTTTCTTTTATGTAAGTTTATTATTCTAAATAGATTATTATGTGATAGAATAAAATGTCTCCATTAACAGTAACTACTTGTAAAAAGGTCGTATACTTTTATTGCGAGTAAATAGGGATCTCAATACTTTCATACAGATTATTATTTTTAAGCACTTTGTTTGATCAAAATGTCTAAATATTATTTTGCAAGGAATAAACTTCGTTTTGAGCTGCATAAAAGGATTTTATCGCGTCTCATACAGATTTAAGGAATCAAGTACTCTAAAAATTAATTTCTTTGGATTTACAGCATAATGTTCGATACCAATCTAACTCGCATAATTTATAACTTACAAACTGAGAAAAACTTAAAGAGAAACTTGATAATAATCAGGCTAGAGTCCGTCAGTTATTATAATATAATATATTAACAATATTCTATTTTGCAAATTTTTTTGTAATTTTTCTCAGTGTAATAGTACAAATAAATATTATTTGTACATAAATAGAGCTTTTTTTTGGTTTAAAACTTTTTACCGATAATCCCTTTAATCTAAAAGCATAAAATAATTTATTGTACTGAAAAATGAAATGTTTTCAAAAAATAAAATGTACCTAAACTTGGTTTTTATTTCAATAACTTGATCTTTCAAATATTTATAAATATTGCTTTTTTAGGTGCTCAGTTTTAAAAATGTTTCTTTCTTCAGTTTTATAAATAATTTATATTTATCAACTATAAAATACTTTCAATTTCAATAATATGTTAAACAATTATTTAATTTATTTGATTGAAGACAAGGACAAATTCGATGATTATCATATGTTATAAAAAGTTATTCCCTGAAATTATGAGTTTCCTGAAGACATTAAGTTTAGATATTTGGAATATATCCAAACTCAAATCATTGCACTGTCATAAGTTGTATAAAATATTCATACTAAAATTAAAATAAAACAAAATTTTTTATATTATACTAATATTTATGGTACTTGTTTATTCTGATTAAATTCTTTGTAAAATTTTAATGCAATTTTAAATAATACTAATACGTATAATAACATTAGAAATTATGAAAATAACTAATATATGAAAATAATAGTCTCTTATTGGTCATTAATGCAATTATAAGACCTCTTATAATTTAAAATACAAATTGTTTTGTAGCATAAAAGACTAACGAGTGGCCTCTGATAATAATTTTCCACTCGCATCTAATTAGGTTTAAAAATTTAAAATAAAATTGTTTCAATTCAAACGAATCGTTTTAAATTAAATTGATTTTCTATTCAGAATATCGCCAAAACGAATTCGTTTAAATTTGAGAACAAAAAATTGGTACTCTTTTAAAAATAAAAAGATTCTTACTTAAATTTAAAATGATTTTAATTTATTTTAGAAAGAAAGCATTTCAAATGACATTAAAGAAATTATTGATAATATAAAAGGTTAATTATAAATAATTTTAGAATATATCTATTGCGCAGCACATAAAATTAAATGTAAAGTAATTGATTATATAGTTACTAAAATATTTGTGACAAACATTTTATGTATGCCTTAATATTTATGATTTATATATATTTTAATTAAAGTGAGTTAAAGGAACTATTCTGAACAAGTACTAACATTTAAAATAATATTATTTACTATGTAACTCGTAGATACCTTCAATGAAAAATGTCCATTCCTTCAAATTATCCATTATATAAAAATAAATACCAAAAGGTTAAATTTAACACTTTTCTCAAACAATTTTCGTTGTTAATTTTGAGGTTATATTGTCACTGTGTATTCCTATAAACAAATTAGCGAGCTTTTTTTTTCTCTCGAACAGTTGTAAATGTTGTGACTTTCTTCGTATACTTAAACGATTCTGCCTAAAAAAGTAAACAAAATTCTTTTTTTAAAAAATACCTTATCGTTTTAAATGAAAAATCTTTTTTATTTATGCATTAAATTATCGAAGTTATTTATTTCTGTACTTATCTAAGTTTACTATTATGAAATGATATATAAGACAAATGTATTTGTCCAGAGTTAAATGTGCATGGAATTTTAATTATATATATAGTTTATAAATTTGTATAAATTACACAATCATGGAAACAGTAATTGAACATTGTAAATTTCAATGTGGCACTTAGCCCAGTTTTTATTTCAAGTCCTCACTTTATTCTGAAATGATGAGATTCCCGAGTGACAAAAGTCTCGAATATCAAAAACCTCACGGCTTTGATATGAGAATTGTTAACTACTCTATACGTACACTTTTTCCCCATCCAGTTAAATTTTGTAAGTATTACAAACATTGATTGCTGAATCTTCGCATTCAACTAAAGTCTCAACGATACGGTTTCACTTCAATTTAACATTTCATTGATCATAACGGGGAAGAAAAACAAAATCACATTTTAGAAGCATTAGCAGGGAGTTATGCACGAAGAAAAAGGATGCAATAATTAATAAAATTTAAAAAACATTTATACTAGAAAGCACTAAAAATCGTGATGTAATCCGATGTTTTTAGAATTAACAGTATGTTTTTTTTTTACCAGCTTATAAAGTGTTTGTAAACAGTTGGAAGTTCAAATTAATGAAATAAATACGATAATTTAAACCAAATTTTTTTATTTACATCAAAAGGACGTAAAAATCGATGTAAATACAAAACAAAGACAAAGTTTATTGTACATTTTGAGGTGGCCGTCGAGTGATATTTCACTTTAAATTTTATTAATTATTGTTACATCTTTTTTCCACGTATAGTCCCGAGTGGCGCATAAATAGTATCTTCCACTTTTGAGGCCGATTCATTATTAACGTTCGCGAATAACCAGCAACGTTTTATTGTAATTTCATACCTTCTGTTTCTAAAGTGTTTGCTATATCGTGCAATCTGACACGTTAAAGGATTAAAAAGTAATCCATAATTTAGTCGACTTACCGAGCTACTGCAAAAGGGTCTGATTAACTAACCTACTATCTGGATCACGATTGTCCTTGGTACTCTTAAAAAGGATTACAAATTAATCGAACAAGAAGTAGATCTGCGATTGATCTTGATGTTTATACATTGTACTTATGTAAGGTACAAAAGAAACAGGATCAGAAATCGAATTTTGCATAAAAGTTAGACAAAATGAAAACTCGGCATTGATTTTTAGTTTTACTTCTTTTGTAACATTTTAACGGTAAATATTTGCTGAGAATAAATATACTGAGAGAACAATAAGACAAAAAAAATTACTATTTTAACTCATTTAATAAAGGACGGACAAAGCTATTCATATAGGTGCATCCTTTATTAACTGAGTGAATATACTCAAACAAGTGTATAAAATGAATTTTGGATGAAATGGTGTTTGGATAATTTGACGTTTTGAATATTTAACGTTTGGATAAAAAGCTTGCTTCGATAAAAAGGACGCAGTGGTAAGTTTTTATTTTATGAATTTTGGATAATTTGACGTTTTGATCATTTACAATTTGGATAAAGGTTTGGATGAAATGAATTTTGGATAAATTGGATAAATATAATTCTTCAAACAGATTTCAATGCCAAACTAATAAAATAAAAATTACAAATTATTAGTCTGTAAATCATTGCAAGGCACCTATCTCGAAAAAAAAAGTCCAGAGCGTTAAATATAATTGCGCGTCATCTTATTTGACAACCATTCAGTTTAAACAGGTAATTTAAAATATTCATCGTTGTTGCACAATCAATTCTGCGGGTCAGCAAACTAAAAATCAATCGACGGTACAATTTGTAATTACTTTAAACATTTCCTTTAAAGTTTAAATTTCCACAACTGCAATCAATACTGAAGCATCTTTGTTGCTTTACATTGTGCATTCAATTAATGCGATATTTGAAAGTCAATGTTAAAAAGGAATTAAAAGAATATAAATAACTATTGAGCTTACAGCGGTCCTTTTGAATTACAAGAAACAAACAGATATTGAGTGATAATATTTGACTCGATTGATCCGCGGGTGGTGTGAACAAAGCCCGATGTTTAAAAATGGAAAATGAAGTTGTTATTGAGGACAAATTGACGTGATGGCTAGAGAGCAGAAAATGCTCAATGAGGTGCATCTTCCAGTATATTTGATAAAGTGTAGACGCTTTTTTTTATAAAGATAAAGATTATTTTAAATTACAACAATAACAACCGAAAGTTAAAAAGTTGTTTTATTTTTAATAAACAGCATTGACATCAATGCAATCGTTATTGTGTCAATTGAAGGTAAAGTTTTTTTATTATCAAGACAAGTTTAATATAACCTCGTCATTTTCATAATTATACGTTTATTCTAAATTAATATTGATATTCAATTAATTAATTTATGTACTTTGCTTAACCAATTAATTACTGGATGAAATTTATGTGAAAATTATAGTTCAACATTATGTTCAGGGGTTTTTTTTAACTTGTAAACAACTGTATAATGTTTTGCTGTGTCAATTCTAAACATTGAGGAATGTTTCAGATTGTTTATACTGAAAGAAAAAATAAAATTAAAAATTCTCTAGTAAAATTCTCTATTGTAATAATATAGCACCTATACACGATTTCAATAATTTCCTTATATTGAAATCAAGTTTTACCATATATCAACCATATATGGCCATATATGAATTAAAAAAAAACATATCTGTCCACATATGTTTCATTTTTACTAGAGGTATTGTTTATAAAGTCCAGAACTTTAATGTATAAAGTCATAAAAATAGTAATCTTCAATTTTATATTCAATTTAATAAAACTGTTAATCAAACAAATAATTTTTTATGCATAATTAATTGCGTTTGATTAATTTTTACGACAATTTGCAGGTAACAGCGTTTCTAAATTAAGGTTGTTAAATAACTCATCTGTACAGTTACTTCAGCAATTTATTTAGCATAAAAGTATGATATTAAATGGAGTGAAAAAGAAGAAGAAGAAGAAATACTAATCGTGGTATTTTAAAAACAAGATTGAACTGACTAATGAAAATCCGATTTCAGCTATCAAGAAATCGGACATTAGAAAAATTACCGTGCCCAAGAAAATTCTTTCTCATGAATGCAAATCAATAAGCAATTAAAATGAATTATGAATCAAGCGATGTCACCCGCAAATTAACAAAAATTGCCATGGTTTATCGGATTTGTTGCAGAGTTCGTTTGCAAGTTGTGGCAGGCTATAATTCCATTTTCATTAAATCGTCAAAATTAAATAATGCAAGCTTATTGTATCAATAGTTCGGAACTTCAATTTCGCAGCTGAAGAAACATTATGAGAAACATTATGACGAAAATACTATAAGTAATATACACATAATTTATAATAAAAGTGTGGTATTTTTCGGTACTAACCATTAAATGGATACCATTTGATGTACACTGATAAAAAAGTTTAGATAAATATTATCACACTATATCTAAAAATGGGGACAAATTTTCTTGTTATACTTAACATATGCTTTAAAAGTGGTTATGAGAACTGAACAAGTTATTACAATCCAGTATAATAAAAATAAATCTTATAACCTTTTTGAAACCTTAAAAACAAGAAGATGTCATTTGTCCCCATTTTTACTTATTGTATAATAATGTTCGGAATTATTTATCCCATTTTATTAAGAATTTTAATTGAAAAGAAAAATGAAATTAGAAATGACATTGCACAGATTTTAAATATCAAATTGTTGTTAATTGCAAGAAAATATAACAAGTACAAAACGAATTTTTTTTATTATTGACATCAATTCAACGAACGATATATCTTTTAAAATATAAAGTAACAAGTTTTGCCGTAGCAAAAAATGCTCTAACGTGGCATTATATTTATTCACTTTTCTTTGAAAAAATTATTAACGGAAGAGTGTTCAAAAGTGTTATGCAATGAAAAATACATTCTGTGATTCGACAATAAAATAACTACGAAATGCTCGCAAAATTATGAAACCGCGATATGAATTTTTAAACTTTAAACGAACTACTCATATATGGAAAGGAATTGTAATTGTCACAAGTAGAAGTCGTTTGTCAAATTGTTAATTGACAAACGACAACTTCACTTATCGATTTTATAAATTGTTCAAGTAAGTAAAATCAGAAGAAAGAATACGAACAATTATGTCTCCAAAGATTAGTTTCTGGTCATATTAACTATTAAATGATACTATTAGCCATAAATATTTATAGCTAAATTTCAAAATATTATAGCCAAGCTTTTAGTTTACTACCTAAATTGAAGAAACTTATACCATTTACCCTAATAAAAATGATATGATATATATGGACGTATATGTGATACGATATATATGGACATATACTGACATATATGGTTGATGTATGGTAATAATTGATGTCATTATAAGGAAATTATTGAAACCATATATGACTAGAATATCATATGAATATATATCGATCATGTATATCCGTATATAGGAATATATAGATTGACATATATGTCTATATATGAAATGGTTGAAAGGTATATGAGCCATGCATGATAACAACTTAAGGACATTATTGAAAACATGTATGGCTAGAATATTATACCAATTATTACTATATATGGACCATGTGAAATTGTATGACATTGTTATGTTATATGCGACCATATATGAAATTGTTAAAACATATATGAACCAGATATGTTTCATTTTTACTAGAAATGTTTTAACAATGTCATACATGGGCATATATGGTTTTTCTTAATTCATACATGGTCGATAATGCAGCAATTGAAACAATATTCTAGCCATATATGGCTAACAATTTCCTAATATTGTTTCAATTATTACCATACATGAACCATATATGGCCGTATATGATCACATACAAATTAAGAAAAAAACATATAATATAAATATACATGAAATTGTTAAAACATAAATGAACATATATGTATCATCTTTACTAGGGGAATAATAATAAATATGATCAATATTTGCTTACCACAAGTAATAAAAAATATTATTAATATTTACTTAACACGAATAAATGTTTGCTCATAACAAGTAAACATTTATTCGGTTCGACTGAATTATTTGAAATTGATCGCAAACAAGACGCCTTTTACCAGTGCACGTTATCTTCGACATGAGCTTCACATCAAAATTTATCAACCCACCACCAACACTGACACAAAATTATTCCGCTTGCCACGATTACTCCCCAATCATCAACATATTAACAGATGTATTAAAAACGTTCCTAAACCGCGGAAAATGTTGCGCAAAGCCTTGCGTTCCTTTCACCAATAATATATTAAAATGGCACGCAATGCTCTGCGTCAAAGTCGCGACAAAACGTCGGCACCGTTTTGTTGCAACTTTTTCCTTTTTTTTTCCTTCCCCCCTCCCCCTCCCTTGGTTATTAAACGAGAATGACGGTTACAGCGTACGAAAAATCGCGGGCACAAAACAACATGTTCATAATACAGAAGCGAGACATGTTACCTGCCTGTAATAATTGAGTATCAAAGCCGATGAAGTAGGCCAGGTAAACAGGTAATGTAGTCCACGGTAAGTCTTGGTGTTCTATTTTGTACGATGGGCGTGAATACGTACACTCTCCACAACACGAAGGATCGCGGATATTGGAAGAACGTAAATACATCATTTCAGCGCGCGACGCGCAAGGAAGCGGAAGGAAACGTGTTGCTCATTTTGCTGACAACGTTAGATTATTGGTCGGGGAAAAATAATTCCCATTATCCATCGCTAACGGTGATTTATCACTGCGATCGTTATCGGAACCGATCGGAACCCGGGGCCCTTTTTCTCACGCGGGCCACATTTCGGCGAGAGCACTCGAAGAAAGAAAAAAAGAAAGAAAGAAAAAAAAAATAGGGAGAAGGAAAGGAAAAGAAAAAGGAACAGGCAAGGGGAAGGGGAAAAGAAGAAAAGTAGAGGGTGGGGAGGGGGAGGTAAGTGAAAAAAATGAAGCGGAAAAGGGGGAGGGGGGCCGGCTGGAAAAAAACGTCACCACGAATGATCGATTGATTTAGAGCGCGTACGACACTTCGCCGTAAACGAGGGGACCGATGAAATCGGATGAAAGAACCCGTGAAATCGAGAACGATGAGCCAACTATTCGCACCCACCACTTGCCGCACACTTTGCGACAATGAATAATTAATTGGCTCGCACTTGTCTACGTCCGCGATGCCGCGGTATTTCCAGCTAATTTTCCGCGCGCCCAAGCATAAAAGTGGCTCATTCGAAATTGACGAAGACCCCGCGGAGCGGATGTGTCGTACCCGTTTTTGCCAGCGCCGTATTTCCCCTGCCGGTCACTCCGGGGATCGCTCGGGCGCCGATCGTTCGCAATTTAATGCCGGCTAAAAATAATCGCCAAGTGTTTTTGCGGTGAATTGAAAACTGCCCTCTCGTAAAATGGTTGTCGGGACGCGAAGAGGATCAAAGTGAGCGCTTTAAGCATCGCGATGCTGCTCGGCTCGAATATGCCATTGCGGCGAGAGCGCAGGCGCCCCTCGCTTTGAATATGACATTGTGCGGCTGATGATACGGTATCTAGCACTTCTTTCATGCTATTCAGACTCGCATGAAACAAGAATCAACGGCGATCTCATTTCTTATTATTTTCTAAATGAAATAGTCAATTATTAAGCGCGAACAATTCCGGGCCGCGGTTGCGCACTTCCGCGCCCACGCACCCGTCGCAATTGGGGGATAATTTTTGGGATAAATTGGAAGGCCCGTTGGAATTATTTAACAGGTGCGCGCCTGTTAGACCGAGTCGAATAGCCCAGGATCCCCCGCCGAGACGCGGCGGAGATTGCGGTTTCCCCGAGATTCTTTGGCATCGGCGCACTTTTCACCGCTATTTTTACCAGATATTTCATTACTTTTCTTTTATCTCTCTGTCTCTTTTTTCTCTTCTTCCTTTTTTTTTGCTTCCTCTTCTCCTGGCTCTTTCTTTTTTTTTTATTTGCTTATATTCCTGATTCGACGACGATTTCATTATTTCATAGATAACGACCATTTGCCGGCAATCAATTCGCGTTTCTCGGCTCTTCACTTTTTGCCCCGCGACGACGTCACTGTAAAATTACAGTAATAAATGGTATTAAGTCGTGCTTGGCGTAAGAAATGATATTTTTGGTAAATGGTAATCAGGCAAGAATTTATATAGGCGACAATTGTTTGCCATATATGTTCCATGTATGTTGCATATAAGCCCCATGTATGCTGCATATATGTTAATTCTAAAATGGTATAAGATACATGTCACATGTATGTGATGTATATATATGTTTACATGTAGCTACATATACGTTAATAGATATGGGACATTTATGCGATACAAATCATGTATATCACATGTATGCCCCAATATGTCACAAACATATTCCATATATGCTGCATATATGCGACATATATGTTGATTTTTACATGGTATAACATAAATATCACAAACATATGATATATAATCAACATATATGGGACGTTTATGCGATGCAAATCATATATGTGACATTAGTTCACTTAACTAAATCAAAATTTTAATACAAATTACAAAGCATAAATATTTAAAATAAATAAATAATACAATATTCTTACCGGTTAAAAAAAGCATTGCTTTTAATTAGTTTTCTTTCGTATAATAGTGAGTGATATTAAATATGTAACGTTGAATAAGTAGGAATAAAATCGCGAGTGAAACGTCCAGCATATGAAGAAGACTTTTGATAGAGTCTATGCGTATTCATTCGTCTCGTCTCCATGGTCTTTATTTCCCACCTAAAAGAGATTATCAATAGAGATTTATTCGGTTTTATATATAAAGTGTAATTTAAAATAGTCTTACGTTTACTTGCATCTTATTGTAATTATACTAAATCTGCGATTTTAGTATTCGATTTGTATAAACAAAATCGAATGATATTTGTGGGACTGAAGAATGAAACGATTTTAACATTGAACATATAAAGAAGCTGTATTTGTAAACATTTGGAAGGTTAAATTAGTGAAGTAAAAATAATATTATTTATTTACGTTCCAAGGACATAAAAATAGATGTAAATACAAAACAAAACAAAGCTTGTTTATATTTTATATTTCGAAAATGGGATTGAAGCTTGGAACGTTTTCAAAATAAAAGAATTTAAACAAACTTTGTTTTTGATGTTTAAATGGATAAAGAACTATTTAAAACAAAAAATAAAAACTATAACAAACTTTGTTAACATTATTAAGAAATACTGTTATAGTTTTTATTTCGTTAATTTGACCTTTTGCCTATTATCAAACACTGTTTTGTTTATGTTTTTAATGAAAAACGTTTTATTCTTCAGTTGCATATTTTGAGAACGTTTTTCAATATCATGTAATATTTGTAAAATTGTTATTTCATATGACATAAAATTCTGTCATAAGACGGCACAAGAACAGTATTTTGATAATAAACAGCTATTTAAACAGTATTAGTTGGTCAAATAAAATTCCCTTTCTGTATTTCTAATGTTTTCAAATTTTTCGAGTTGTACACAACGGTTGTTGTTATAAGCTTCCTTTTTTTATTTCCATTCGCATACTCAAATAGGTAACACAATAATACGAAGCTATTTTATTAAAATATTCCATATTCAACTTTGGAAAGGTACAATGTTTTCCTCTGTACAATCAGAACATTCCATTCAATTTTTGTACAGAGGAAACAAGAAGTGAGCGCATAACGAAAAAATAACCTCGTATCTTCATGCTGCATTATGAAAGATGCCGTAATTCTGCTATAAAATGTAATTACTCCTCGGATTAATATAAAATGAACATCCCGTTGAATGTTATTGTTCTGCCTTACGATGTCCGTTCAAAGTGGACGTACGGGTTGTCAAAAATTAGCACACAAATGTATTCGCTATTCCACTCGATAAAGTCAATCAAAATTATATTCAAACAGCTGAAAAGTTTTTCTTTTCGGTGAAAGCTGTCGATATCTTGGATAAGCGTACTTTGTTTTTTCTGAATAAATTATACATAAATATTTTATGCATACCATTGAATATTTGAAATTGCGAGAAGTTACGCGTACAAAATTTGGGTTAATAAATTAAAAATAATTTATCTTCGCGAAATTTACGAGTATAATAAACGAACTTCTAGTCGTAACGAACGAATTTTCGTGACAACTATAGTTTGTAATTTGCTTTCGTTAAAAGTTTTAGTTATACAGTTAATAAATGAAGTTGCGAATAATTTTAAATGATGATGATGATAATAATAATAATAATAATAATAATAACAATAATATTACACGAAGTGAGACGACGTCTAAATTCTTGTCTTCGCAACTGATATGATGGCATAGATAAGGATTGTTTTTGTCCATTATCGGGTGGCGCAGTTCCCAAACTACTCTACAATGAGAAGAATTTATTAGTAGACGGAAAAAGAAATATGAAGTGTACTACTAAATTTCTATTTAAGATAGATATATTGTTTGGCCATTATTGGGATAAGTAGAAATGATAATTACCGTAGCCAAACAAATTGATGAAAACTAACCTAGCTAGTTGATTCAATTGACATACACTGTATGGCTGAATGATAGATATGCGACTGGATGGGGACTGGATACAAGGCTTGCAAAGGGATGAATTTTGTGGCGAATCCAGACTTTTTAAAATAGCTGATAGCAATTAGCTAGTAAAAAAAAAGAAAAAAAGAGAAAATTGTTATAAACGCGTTATTTTGGTTCAATTCCACAGTTTCAAAAATTCATTACATCACCTGCTCTCCCTATTGTAGCGCGCCCCACATATATATATATATCGTGCGGCAATTCTCTTGCGGACAACCTGTGCAAACTGTCATCAGCGCCATCTACTGGAGTACTAAAATAATGGTTGGCTGATCCAGCTGATATCCAGTCAATTGTTACCAACCAAGGGAATTGATTCTATCTTTCTATAAGAAGAAAATGTGACCAAAGAATACAACGTCATTATCTGACGTTCACCAAACACGCGCTTTATCAGGACTCTATGCCGCAGATTAGAAATATAGGTCTTACTTCACAAACATCCATGTCTGGAAAAATATAGGCCACGCCCCTCTCTCATATTGACACTAGAGTTTACGTGTATTTTATAAATGTTATTTTTCTCTTCATTATAGGGTATCCTGTAAACACGCACATATCTCCGAGTTATTATAAAATATAGTATCCACTACAAATAAATTTCCCTCTGTGTATAAATTATTATTGTTACCATTATTTCGTATGATGTACTGCTTCGATCTTGCTGCATTATATGAGTTAAAGATAGTTCACTCGGAATAATGGTGACAATAGTCAGAACAACGACAATAATAACGATAATAGTAATAATAATAATAGTGAAATTGAATCATATATAATATATAACATATAATAATATAATAATAAACATAAAAATAAGGTTGGTCAATTCATACTTTCAAAACTTTTATGTAAATAGACATTAATATTAAACACGGAACTGAAGAATGAAACGTTTTTAATACTGTCTATACACTGAGAGAAAAGTAGTATTAAATATTACAAATAACCTTATTATAAAGTGATTTTTTTAATAGCAATTTAGGGACAATTCCGACATATGCTAAAATGTGATATTTAATATAGCAAAAATTATGAAA
>JABFPN010001450.1:0-29183 GCA_022817305.1 Leptoteleia sp. ZL-2020 | reverse complement strand
AAAATAGTAATGTAATAAATAAAATATATTGTTAAATTTGAATTTACTATACAGAAACAATTTACACGTAATATGTCATATAGCAACCTAGCGGTTGCTGTAACTAGCACGAAATTTTTTTCCGTGTATGTAATTCAATAAACTCGACAGGTTAATTTATATAAAATTGAGTCCCATAAATTTGTTTGACAACTCCTTTCAGTATTAACCAAAGAATATATCTAAGTTATATAGAAATTTACTAGCATTCTTGATATATTTTTCTGCGTTCTAATGTAGTCAGAAAATGTTTGATGAAGAAATGTGATGATATTTGCTATCAATGTCACAAGAAAATTTTGTGTATGTGTAATTTTATCGCTTATCATTAAAAAATCGTAGGTTTTACTACACGGCGAAAAAAGTTTATATAATTTTTATTAATAGTTCGCGTAAAATTAACAAACTGAGTGATAAAGCAGTGACAAAGGCCTTAGTTTTGTAATCTTTATTAAAAGCTTATTTTTATTTAATAAAGCATAAATAAAAACTATTATGCAGTTTGATAAAAATCAGCTTCGGTAGTACAACGGTTAAGTACGCCTCTCGATTAATTGATAAAAATCATGTATAGTTTATTAATATTTAATAATAAGAAATAATTATATATTATTTCAGAAAAATTGTCAAAACATTAGTTATTAAAATTATACAACAGTTTGTTAAAATTGTGCGCTGTATACCACTGCGCACACGTACTCTGAAGAGTCATCGGCAATTGTCAGCTGTTCGCACGCTCGCTAGAAATGTGATAATATGTAATATTTTTATAAAGTGTAATATATAAATTAAACTATAATTACGTTGTCGATTAATGTGTCACTGTTTTAATTCTTTTTTTAAGAAAAAATTCATGTGTTAAGATGCACAAAGCTTTCTCGCAATTGCTATTGTAAAACCCATAGTAGTATATAACAGTCACTTTTATTTTACTCGTATAATAGGCATAAAGTGAGTAGAAAATACTCGAATGGTGTATATGAAGAAGAAGAAGGTAAAGTGTGATGTTGTTGTTTAGGTTAAATAATAAGTTGTTAAATACTGTTGTATTCTACGTGTTGTAGAATAAACAAAAAGAAGCACGAAGTAAAGGAGATTTTTCCTTTTTTAAAGTTTGTGACATTTCGGTAAAAATTATTATGTAGTTTGATAAAAATGATTAAGAAGTTTGGTTAAGATTTTTAACAAACCGTTCGATAATTCTTATTACATTTATTGCTTCGTCACTACTTTCTCATACAGTTTGATAAATTTTTTCGAAATCTGAATTATTTTTCTACTAACTTTTTTCGCCGTGTACAGAATTTGATTTCTTATTCAAAAACCGTAAAATGTTATTTAAATTTTTACGTACTTTTTGTTGTCTAGACTTTTCAATGATCACTTTTCTAACGGCATTTTTTTCTTTACAGACATTTTAAATATAAATTTTTTAAAAAATTGTATGAGTTAAAGTTACAGTAAAGCTATTGGATATCTGTGAAAGTGTTAATTCAATTTATTTAATTAAAACTCGATTTCAATGCCGAGTAAAAATGAAATGTATATGGACATATATGTTTTTTCTTAACGCACATATGGCCATATATGGATATATATGGACGATATGTAGCAATAATTAATCAAATATTCTAGCTGATATATTTTAATAATTTCATATATGGCCATATGTGTATTAAGAAAAAAACTTGCTTGTCCATACATGTTTTATTTTTACTAGCAATGCCATAAGTTAAAACAATGGAAATGTTTTGTCGTCGAACCTGTTAGCTAACATTTTGTATATTTGTGCAGTGATCTCTACCGGTTTTCGCCTACGGGTCTGATGCCACATCATCCAGGGTTAAGTCCGCATGCTCACGCATTAGCATCCCATGCATTGGTATCTTCAACACCGAAAACTGACCATTCCACTCTAGACCATAATCATAGGTTTGTAATCTTATGCATAAATAATTTCGAAAGTTACAATTGAAACGCCAATATTGCAAAAAATTAAAAATTCCGTTGGAAATTGAAAAATTACATTCGATTGAATAACAATCAGTTTTCTTATTTTCTTAATTTAACTTAATTTTAAGCTATATAATTATTTAATTTAAAACTAGAATAATTTCTATTTCCACCTATTTACAATTATTTATCATCTACCAATAAAGTAGTAATTTACAACAAGTGACATCCCGGGGAGACCTATCGGAAGGTTGAACCTAAAAATATTGCATCGTAGGGACAAAAAGAAAATTGCAAGAAAGATAAGTTACCGTCGAAGCTGGCAGAATCAAGCGGAATTCAACCAATCGGGTCAACGCTCGGTGGATAAGAACAAAGTAGCGAGGCAGAAGATAAAGTAGCGCAGCACTCTTAGTTTGGAGGATTCCAACAGGGGGTAGCACATCTCGACCTCCCCTTATATTCTACGCGCTGACAACTCTGTAACACTTGTATATCGAATGCGAACAGTGTCTGAATCACAGAGCGTCTGCGCTGCATTCGCTATGTATTGATCATTACCTTTTTAACAGATTTCTAATTTACGCCGGCATTCTGACATCATTGTGTTACATAAATTTCAGTTTTCAGTGTTTCATCTCATGGCATAACTTTAAAAAGCGGACGCGATCTCTCATGGAAATTTCAAGTGAAACTAAACATGACTACAATCAATAACCTTTATCTTAATATTTAAATAAACAGAAAACGATTTATTATAAAAATATTTTCGACTACAATTAAAAAATAATAACGTTTATTGTTGGTTATATGATAGAAATATAACGGAAATGAATTGACAAGGCCAAAAAATGGGAATTAAGAAGAGCCGAAAGAATAAGGACGCGATGAGCATACAACTCCGATGGATGGATGCTGCAACTGCTGGGCGATAACAGCGCCACCAATCCCGCCAAAAAAATACGATTTTCGCCCTCCCCCATGCGAATTATACATTGGTCGGTAGGGTACTGCGAGATGTAGTTGTAGAGCCATGAATTGCAATGATGGCTCGTACACCCGCCTCCCACCTCAGATAATCAATCGCAACATCGCCAGTGATTCCCGCTGCGGGAAGACGTGCAAAATTAAGTCAAAGTTCTCGTGGAATGAAACGCTGCGGTTCGAAGCGAACGACGGCCAAGCTGATCGCGCAACGACGCGTCTATCGTGTTGACACACGGACATGAATTATTACGCTCGGCAATGAAGATATTAAATTCGAATAACGGAAGTCAAAATGGTGATATATATCGACGTCAAACGAGACGATTCGGTGATAAAGGTGATGTGTGCTGTGTTATCTCGTTTCGTTTAACATCGCGATTATGATTGTGGCAAGACGAATTACAGGGTACGACAATGCTGTTGTCGATGATTATTGCGGGATAGATGAAACGAGCGATGAATCTTCCAAACCTGATTTCTGAGTGCGAGCTCGCTCAATAAAGGGTCGCAAGTGTTCCGCGCTTGTTTCCATTGTATCCACTCAATGCAACGTTAATCAGTCCTATAACTAGTCATAGCTGGTGTCGTGTGTGTGTGTGTGTGTGTGTATATATGAATGCATTCATTTACCTATACCTGTAATTGCAAGTGTACGCGCGTATGTGCGTAGTGGTGCAATAAGAAAAATTCTCAATGTCCCTTCGACGAGAATTGAACTAATCACAACGTCGAGGTCGGATAAATGTCAAGGAGCGACAATTTCTTGACTCGCTGGACTGTCGGTGGAGTGAGAAACGGAATCCGCGGTATATCAATCTTGAGGCGGCGATGGAGCCCGAGTATCTGGAACCGTTAAATTTGGTAATTAAGAAGGACGCGGACGACAGCGGACTTATCGAAGAAGAAAACGGCACTCGAAACAGAATCGCGATCCAGGAGGACAAGGAGGTTGACAAGGTCGACGTCAAAATTCAGAATAGCATGACTATCCTGCAAGACGCCGTCAAGTCCGAGGACTCGAACATCCCGGTCGCGGATCACAAGTTCCTCACCGCCCTTTACATGAGCAGCCTGATGCACATGTCGAACATGTCGGCGCCGCGGAACTTGGCGCCGCAGCCAGTCGGCGCGCAACACAACTTCATGCACTTGCTGGCCATGGTCGAGGCAAGACATCGTATGTGGCAGCAAATGAGTTGGCCCGCGCCACCAAATTTAATGCGAAACTCTCTTGGCATTCCGCAGCCCTACTTCGACAATCCTGTCGCCAACTTGTCCGAACAGTTGTCCAACTCGCAAAATTCCACGCCAACTTACCCCTCGCCTTCTGTCAAACGCGAGGGGACCAATCACGAAGTTAAACAAACTTTCACCAAGCGGTACAATTAATTGTTTCATTAACTATTTATTACATCACATTGGACATTTTGCTTTCGCACAAACGTCGCCTTCGCATATTCCAAACAATGTTCCTTACTTCCACATCAACAATATTGGTGTTTCATTTTATCATCTTCTCTTCTTTTCAAGCTAATTATGGTATTGAAAAATTGATCAATCATTTGTCTTTTCAGGTCTACGATAGAACAAAAAAATTCTACGTCGTTACCTTCTGACAATACGAAAAATCAAGACGCCGGGCAGCAAAATAACCAAGGTAAGTATTTTAAAGTAATAATGGCATGATGCTATTCCCTTTGGCTTGTACAGTCTACTCACGTGGTTTTATGTATTCCAACAGATAAAAAGAAACCCCACATAAAAAAGCCTTTGAATGCATTTATGCTATACATGAAGGAAATGAGGGCAAAGGTTGTGGCAGAATGTACATTAAAAGAAAGCGCTGCAATTAACCAAATTTTGGGAAGACGGGTAAGTTTTAGTTTTACATTTTAAATTAAATTTTATTCAAATCTACACTTTTTTACATTAACATAGGCAACCTATGATGCTAAAAATCAATTTTGTTTTTTTTTTATTTTAAGATTTCCTTCAAACTAATTGTATTTCTTTGTTTTTCATATTTTTTTCTTCTTCTTTGTTGATTTTTTAAGCAGAATAATTTTTTTGGTTAACTTAACCTTTTCACTTGTTGTAAGAAATGATACACTCTCAACAAAGTCTAAATATTATTCTTTATATACATTATTTTATAATAATGTATATTTAATAACATATAATTGGTACATGAATAACATAAACTTTTGCGTAAATATGAAATTATATTTTTTATTAAAAGCATAACATTAGACATTAACTTACACTGAGAAAAAAGTTATATTGAAAATTACTATACCATATGAGTTCTGACAGATATCGTCCATGGTGTCTATGAAATTACTATACCAATTATAATGAAATTTTCCATTCGATATAATAAAATTTAATATACTAATATGATAATAATCACCAAAATAACAAACAAATTTACAACACTAATATAAAAAAATTTACCATATCGAATGGAAAATTTCTTTATAATTGGTATAGTAATTATGCTGACACCATAGACGATATCTGTCACAACTCATATGGTACAGTAATTTTTAATATAACTTTTTTCTCAGTGTAGAATATCTAGAAACATTTTATCTGTATGATAGTTCCAACCGAATTCTTAAAATTGCAATAGCGAAATAAATAAATTCATTAATCTTTTACTGCTATTATTAACCTAGAAATGTAATGCCTAGAACATTACAGTAATTTTAACTGAAAGACGAATATACATCAGAAATACAGTTAAAATCAGTAATATTTACTGTCATATTTTTCTCAGTGTATTCATTCGAATCAAATAAAAATCGATTGAATTTTATAGCGTAGTTATTTTATGGTTTTAGTGAAATCATAAATAACCATTCAACAACTTCCAAATTATTTGCAACTATGTAATTAAATAAAACATTTTGCGCAGTCACTATTGTTGTTTCAATATTAGAGTTTTAAGAAACGTGGACTTTGTTGAGACAAAATTGTAACTACTTGAAAGTTTATTAATTATTCATTTATAATGAATGCATGGCAGCTAATTGCTTTTTAGAAGAAAACAATTTAAAATCATTCATATTGTCCGAACTAATATAATTCACAAGTATGTTAGTACTAATAGAGCATTGTAGGTGGGATCTAAGGAATCTTGATAAATCGGGAAAAGAAAAAAAAATTGAAACGTACAGTAAGGCGTAAATGGTTAATAATATTTGCTCTTCGAAGATGAGGTGCGATAAATAGATTTTTAAGAAAAAAAAAATAATAATAATGAAGATTGAAGCGTGTGTTTTGACGGACTAATAAGTTGCGTATAAATAATAAGGAGCACGTATCGCATATAATAACAAGCCCATTTGATAAACATTTCGGGGTGTGAATCACAGTGGCACTCGCTAAGTCGAGAGGAGCAGGCGCGGTATTATGAGGCAGCCAGGCAGGAGCGCCATCTGCACCAACAGCGCTATCCCGGCTGGAGCGCCAGGGATAACTACGGATACGGCAGCAAGAAGAAGAAGAGGAAGAAAGAACGATCCGCAGATCCCACCGGAGGTACCACTTTCCAGTGCTAGAACAGCAGGCCCTTAATAATCATTCTAATAATAAATAATTTACCTATTAATTGGTTGATTGATTGATTGATTGAAACGATCAAAGTCTCTGTGCGATTCTTTTTATTTTTGTTTTTTCCACTTATTTTCTATATTCTCTTTATTGAGCGGATTGCGATTTGAAATTTCATTGGATTTGTAATTGGATTGGATTGTCTGTGGGGATTGTGGAATGTGGCAATGGATACAAACGAAATAAGATCATTTTGAAATTTAGAAAAGTACTTGGAAAAAAAAATGTAATCGGTATCTGCATTTAACATTAATTCTTGTATCTGGCCGACTCCCTAAAGCGGTATTCGTGTCTTGAAATTATAAATTCGTAGTCAGATTATAATATGCGGTTAAAAACCAATTTGATACAGGATGTCTGCATGATTCGCAACATCTTGTTTTAAATCAAACTGCGTGTCTGATATCATATACCACAAATTGTTGATACAAGGGAACAAAGAAGATTAATTCTTTTTTTTTATTTTTTTTTCTTCATTTGTTTAATTTTTCTATTTTTTTACTTTGTTTGCTTCTTTAGTTCTTTCTTTTTCTTAATAAACCGTTGGCGTTTAACTTTATGTTTGAATCAGCATTGGTCTTGCACTTTGTTATACATGTGTATTCAAATACTCTATTGACATTTGTCAGAGGTAAAGTACAAAAATTATAAACTTTTTCGTAACTTATAACAAATAATATAATATAATGGGTTTTCCAATAAGGGTGGAACGATGTTGAAATGGAATAAAATAATATGAGTATGAGGCATTAAGGAAGTTCTTTTTTTATTTGAAAAGATCACGTATACCATTATGTACGGAATAACATCTTTCAAATGTCTGCTGCGGCTTTTCACGATGTCACGGATCCAAGTGGTCCAATTTTCAATGGCTCTACCGCATAGATCTTGCTGAAATTAAGCAGCTGTCTTGTTTACGTTAACCTTAAGGGGATTGATCGCTTGCGGCTTATTGACATAGACCTACCACCACTTCAAGAAACCCCACAAGAAAAGTCTAGCGGGGTCAAATAGCACGACCTCGGTGGACAATTCCCGTGATCTCTGCGAGAAGTAACCATACCCTTAAATCATGTGTGGCACGTAGCTCCGTCCTGCTGGAACCACATGTCGTCCTACGTTCGTGTCGTTCAATTAAGCCAAAGGAAATCGGTTGTTATCATTATGTAGAACTCGTCGTTGACGGTGATGGCCTCAGCAACATCGTTTCCAAAAAAGTACGAAACAATGAAGCCGCCAGCCCAAAATCCGTACCAAGCAGTAACCTTTCTGTGGATTCACAGCCACCTGATGAAACTAGTGTGTTATCTCAAATACGGCAACTTTGCTTATTAACATAACCATTCATTCAAAAATGCGCATCGTCGCTATAAATGATTTTTCGGCCAAAATTGGGGTCCTTTTCCAAACGCTCCGAAGCTCAGTCAGCAAACAAACGGCGTTGTCCATGGTCATTAATTTTGAGCTCCTGGTCAGTTGGATCTTGCACAGATGTAGTCCCGACGCAAAATTCATGAAGTTGAAGTCTGGAATTGACTGTCTCGGGTTCTCCTGCACACTTTCACAGACCACGGCATTGCTGATCTGGCATTGCTTTGACGTACGGATGTTGACAGATTGTTTACCGAACCGATCTTCTCGAATTTGATCACAAACGTTGGAAAGTCGACTTTGAAGGGCCACCACGTCTGCCGAAAAAATTGGCTCGACACGCGCAACATTTGCGTTAATGAACACTTATCTTGATAATAAAGTTTTAACCATTTGGATGTGCTGCTCAATGTTGTAAATTGCCGTGGTGATTTGGCATCAGTGACTGAAATAATAAACAACAGATTAGACAGACGCCACCGAAACAACATGGCCGCTACAGGCTGAAAACATCGACCCGCTCTAATTGAAAAACCCTATATAAGAATATATCAGCCCTGTCTAACATTCAAAATTTAATAATATGACGAAAATTCTAAATGACAAGAGTCTGATACACATGCTGTCATTTGGAATTACTATGCATAAATTCTGAACTCCAATTTATTCAAAATTAATGTATGGAATACTAACTGACGTGATTAATTAAAAAGTGTAAAAATCGTAAAAGTATATTCTTTTATATATTTATATATTTAATTCAGACTTTAATTATCGCGAATTAAGAAAAAACGTCATTGAAAATTTGCAGAGATCGTTTCTTCCGTACTTTTGATCAAACACCCTCTAAATCGTGTAAGGAAATACGAATTTAGAGGACGATTACAGTATTTTCGTTATTTCGCGCGTTAGAGCCGCAACGACGCATAATGGTGCAACCGAGGAGGCAACCTAGGCTGTTCTTCTAGCACTTTAAACGGAAAGTAGGGACCCCAATGTTAATGATATGCTATGATATAAACAGAACCTAGCTAAGCAAAACTTTGAAGCATATGATAATATTCATACCTTTTCATCATTTTTTTTCATTTATTTTTACTTTTTTTGTCATCACTTTGCAAGAACAGAAAGCAAAACAAACAAATAAACAAACAAACAAATAAACAAACAAACAAACAAACAAACAAATCTGCACAAACAAGACAAACAGACGAAAGAGTAATACAACTCTAACTCAAGTAAAAGCAACGCAGGGTGGCGGCTAAAAAGTAGCATTAGTGATCAAATTTTTTAATCACATTTCACTTGTTTAGACACGGTACTTTTTTCTTGTGTATAACAATGACAAAAATTGTTTGGTTCTCTCTCGGTAGTGGCACGCGCTAGGGCGAGAGGAACAGGCCAAGTATTATGAATTGGCGCGACGGGAGAGACAGTTGCACATGCAGCTGTACCCTGACTGGTCTTCCCGCGCAAATACCAACAGAACTAAGAAGAGGAAGCGCAAACAAGACACAAACAGTGATCCTGGAGGTACCCACATACCTCACTCCACACATTCTTACAATCCCCCATTTATATATACAGTTATTATTATTATTTTTATTTTTATTTTTATTTTTATTTTTATTTTTTTTATGTTTAATTTTTTTTTATTATTATTATTATTATTATTATTATTATTGTTGTTATTATTATTATTGTTATCATTATTATTAATATTACTATTATTATGATATTGTTATTATTACTATTATTATTATCTTTATTATATCATTTTTTAATGCTACACCACATTATGTTGCATGTTTCCCCACTTTGGGGCTTTAAAGCTGTATGTATGTATATAGATGTATACATACATATAAACACGTATTTAATTTTGCATTAATTTTTTTTATTTTTAAAAATTAAATAATCTTAATATTATTTTATGTAATTAAAATTATAATCAATTGTTAATAATGAATTGATTATTATTGCTGTTATTATCATCATTGATGCTGTAATTATCAATTTTGTTGTTGTTGTTTCATACTATCTCAGTGTAATTTTTTATTAATTTAATCAATTATAAATATAATTATTATTCTTTATATGATTAATATAGGAAATATTATTACTATTATTATTCTAATATATATTGCTATTTTCTTTCCTAAATATTGTTACATAATATGTATAAATTTTTGTACTTAAACATTACATACATTGCATATATGTATGGACCTGGATCGCTTGCAAGGCACTTAAGGCTGTTGCTGTTGGTTTTTAGTTCCATATATGATATATGTTTTGTAATTACGTGTACAACTTTGGGGACGCAGGCCATCTTGCATTTTACAGGGACCTACTCCGAAAATCAGACAATCCTAAAGCGTTTAATTTCTCTGAGTATTTTTATCTTCCTGTTTAAATTTTTCACAAATTTTTACATATTAATTTCCCTTTGATCGTTTCAATATTGCCTGATTCCTTTCTTTTCTTATAATTACCATTATTATTTTATTGATGTTTTGTTTCATTGATACCACCATATTTTTATATGTTACTATTATGATTATTATTAACATTATTATTATAATTATCTATATCATTACTATCATCATTATCATTATATAACATTGCTCATTATATAAATTATTTAAACCATTAAAACACTTTTCATTTGTGAGTGTTTGACAATCCACTCGTTTCTTTTTTTTTTGTCATGTGATACGAGTCCAAAATATGTTTTCAAACACTTCACAGATCAACTTAAATTTGCGTCCACATGTTGTATGTCTATAAAAAGCTTTCATTTTCATTAATATACTTAAATTCATATTTCAGTTATTATTGATATTTCACACGCTAGTAGAATCAGATGTTCACGTACTTCGTATTTGAAGAGTACATTCGCATGTTTTATTCTTGTTTCATTCTTTTTCATTTATTTACTTAATTATTCAATGCTTTAGATTATATCATATTCAATTATATGCGTGTGATAATTTGTCATCCATTAATATTAAATTAAATTGTAACTTTAAATTACGTATAGAAAAATGTCTGCTCATTAATGCACAATATTTTTTCATCAAAATTGATTATCACTATCCTTATCAAATAAAATGTATTCGCGTTGAAATGTATAGAGAATATTATTTCATTTGGAATACAAAATAATATTAAAAATTTTCCACAATTTAACATATTTGTGCAAAGTATACAATTACTATATACTCATCGTAGTTTTCAACCCTGAAATATTCAATCCATGCATGGGCAGATTACAATTTTCATTGTTCTTAGTTTTGCATGTTTATTGTCAACTTACTCTTACATTTACTGCAAAAAAATTAATTTCATTGAAAAATTGACAATACTGTACTACATAGTAAAAACATGCAGTGTTTCCTTTCATTGTTGTTAGCAATAATTTTGTCATCTTTATTTATTTTCCTAATTCTCACTCATTTTCAACGTTCTGAATAGTATTTAATCGAAACAATTTTTTTTCTAGGTAATAATATGAAGAAATGTCGCGCTAGGTACGGGTTAGATCAACAAAGTCAATGGTGCAAACCATGCAGGTAGGTTTCGCATTTTTGTCTGCATTTTTAATCGGGAAATAGTAGCGCCATTCATTGTATAACATTAAGGTGATTCTTCAATGTCAAAAACGCTGTCCGGTACCCAAACTGGAGTAGTTTTGCACTCCAGTTTTGGTGCAATAGAATTGCACCAAAATTTGGTAGGATGTTATGTAAAAGTGAGAAAATCGTTGGGTTATTTTATGTGCCAAAACTAACTTTATTTTTGGTATTAATTATCGTGTTTTGAATTGTGTCTGCTGTCACGTCTTTCTTTGTACCGCGATATATGTATTATGTTTGCAAAATTAAAGCTACATTTTAAGAAATAAAATATACCCAACGATTCTCTCATTTTTACATTACATTATGCCAAATTTTGATTCAATTCTGTTAATTAACCTTGTGTACCGGACGGCGTATTTTATATGTACTGAAGAATTACCTTAAGGGACATCTCCAACTGACAAGTCCAGCGTCGTGTATAAATACAAAAGAATTTTGGACTGTTTATCATCTGGTCCCATGTTCAGCACGTAGTTCATTATAGAAATTGGTTTTATGAGAGTATCCCCGCATTAACACAACTCTTTCTTTCTTTCGAGATATATACTTACCTTCCTTTCTGAAAATAAACTTCCTTTCAGTTGGATTACACATTTATTTTGCATATAAGACTACTTTTATTCATTTAATTCATTAACGAATAATTTAATTAATTTATGTACATATAAATAATTTTGAATATAATTAACAATTATTTACATTAATAGTGTAAATGCGATGGTACTCGTAAATGTGATTGCAAACTGAAATTCTTTAAAAGTGAAAAAGAAAATGTTTTTCATGGAACACGATCGCAAATTAAATTTCTTCAACACTTTTGTATTTGGCCAATCAAAATCTTTAACACTTTTGCTATTCAACCTGGCGTGATAACAACCCAAGTAGAAATCTAAAGCGGAACTAAAAATGGCCTTGATTAGTTTTCCATGTGTTGAAACCAGAAACCCGCTTGGTGACCAAGCAGGGTAACGACTTGCTTCGCAATACTCAGTAAACGCAAAGTCTCAATGAGGATTCAGTCAGAATAAGAAAAGAAGGACCTTATTTGTTTTCCTAATGAGGCTTATATCAATTAGTCTAATCAGGAAGATTGTATTCTATAATGCACTGATAGAAACGGCTTGCATTACACGGATGTTTAAGAATATCTGTTTAATTTTATCTAATGTAAATTTAGTGTATATTAATGATATAAATTCAAATGCTTTGCTCAAGTATTCGTATGCTTCTTATAAGTATACGTGTATACCTTTCAGGAGTGTGTCAATATTTTAAACATATAATATACCTAGCTTAAGTATGGGTATACTTCTGTCACGCATATATTTCAATCAGTGTGTAATATATAATACTGATGGGGTTCTATATAAATATATAATTTGTTTATATTTTATCCCATAAAACAATTAAATTGTAAAGTACCACACCTGCTCGAATAAGATTAAACCTTTACGAAAACGAATATACAATAATAGAATATACACGTCTCTCGTTTATCGTAAAATCTTTAGGATGATAGAGTGATAAAACATCATCAAAAAGATTTAGAATGATAGAATATTATTTATAATAATAAGTTTTATACAAAAATAATACAATGATATCTATGAAATTTATAGTCGTATTTATATTACTGCTGTATTGTTACAGTTACAATCACAATGATCCTTGCCACGTTCTGAATCCGAAAAAAGTTCTAATTTTCTCATGAGGTCGGATTTATAATTAAAATTGGTCAAAGAGATTTAGATAACAGAACTATTTTTTTGTTTCAATAACAAGTATTTTTACAGTAGCTAACAGTCACATTATGACTAACATATTTAGTTATTTCACATAAAATTTTTGATCAACTAAAAAAGAAACAAATTTTTGGTTATTACAACCAAATATTTTTTCTCGTGCACACAATTTTTAAACATATTAAACAAAATATTTGTAAAAGCTAAAGAACTTTCAACAAGTATACATCGAAACAAATTTTAATCTTTGCCAAGTTTGAAAATTTTGAAAAAATCTAATTTTTATATTTATAACAATGTCGAAAGTTAGAGTAGTGAACCACCAACGTAAAATTCCAAAGTTGACCACGAACAAAGGTTGATACGTTGAGCGTTAATGCGTTAATTTAAATATGGTATCCGTTCTCTCGAAATTAGTCGAAAAGGTTAATAAATATTAAACACAATTTTTATACGCTTGCAGGAAAAGCTTTATAACCTAACAGTAATCTGGAAAAATTATTTTATTCACCTTAAAAGTAAATACATTGATTGCCTTGCGGGCTATCAATCATAAAAGTGATTTTAGGTTAGTATCCCTTCGTCTATTGCTTGGGTTACCAACTTAAAACCACTTTTTCCCTCGTTGAGTAATATACATGATACTGGATTCATTTGTATGTTTTCAACATTATAATAAAATATGAAATATTTCTCACTATCTGATAAGGTTCCGACTAGTAACCATTTTTGGAGTAGTCAAAAATGGTATCCTGATTGGTGCCTAATCGATTGCAAACTCCACATTCTGTATCAATGTCCAATTTGTTTGAACCAGCTTTTGCTGTTATATTAGCTGATCAAATTCAGTATACCTGCACAGAGAGAAAAATGATGCTAAAATAGCGCAAAGTTACATACCTTTTTTGTACGAAAACTTTCCGAGCAGCAATCGCACGAAATTTTATGCTAATTATTCACATGTTCAACCTATTTTTTCATGGTAGACTGCGATACTAAAAAGGTCCCAGTAGGAAATTGCCAGTAATGGAAAAATGGCCCAATTCTGGCCCTATACTGGCTGCCAGACCATGGTAAACGATTCTAGGCCAATACCGATTAAGTTATGGTTTTCTACAGTTCCGTTAGTCAACCGGAGTAAAACCAATCTTGGCAAAATTTAGGAAACAATTCTGGGCCAGTAAAGTCCCAGCTCTTGATTTTTTTACGAAAATTACTTACCCAATAGGTAATGTTTTAACGGTTGTCTATAGTTCTGACCCATATTTAGCTAACCTATAATAAATACTAATTCAGTGTAATAACGCAATTGCCACGTATTTTTTTGTTAACTTTGGTATAAATATATTTTGGTACATTTGAAGCAAATTTTACCTATTTATTTCCCATCTTTTTCATGATTTATATATAATTAGTGTTGTCTCTGGGTTATATGCAAAGTACGTGCCAATTTTTAATGACAATTCTGCGATTGTAAACCAAGTACGGGTCCGTTTCACGCAAGCTACGTCCCTGGACTGGCACTATAATTTCCCAGCAGATATTTAGTGCAGAATGACAATTTATTATATTATACCTAATTTGTGTCAGAATTGGCAGAATTGTTAACTAGTATTGGCATGATTGTTAACCAGTACTGGAAGACTTGTCAACCAATCTTGGTAGGATTATTAATCAGTACTGTCTTGTTATTGGCTACCAGGTCTGGCCCAGCGTTATCACTCCAGTGCAGATTCTGTACTGGCATGCGAATATTGCCAGTACTGGCCACTCTGGCACCAGTATCGTACCTTTTCTGGGCCGTTAGAACATTTCCTATTGGGGCGTGAAATATTGTATGATAAAAGTTCCATTTACGTGCTCAAAAAGCAGTGTCGCCATACTAATATCGAATACCCTACCGCCGTGCGACAATTGCACGACGTTTGTATACCAATTTTGCATGAGATTCGAGCTTTAATCGTTTCGTATTTTTTTTACAAAATTTAAATTTTATACACATTTTAATATAAAAGATAAATATTTTATTTGCAATATAGATAAAAATTAATTATTTGGACAACTGAAGATCAAATTATTTTTCGATTAATTTAGTTAACATTTATACAATAATTGTTGCAGATCTTCTGAATTCTTGTTTAAAAACGAAAATTAATTTTCGATAGTGAGTGCAAAAAATTGTGCTTATTTAAATAAAATTATTACATTTACATTACATTACATTAATTTCAATAATGAAAACATCCAATTATTGTAGGTTAATTATATTAAAACTTTCAAAACCGTCAAAACCGTCAAAACTTTCTTCAACGCTAACGCTCGAGTCTCTTACCATTTTTGCATGAACATCGAGCAATATTAGCGCGAAAAAGTGTCGTGCATATATAGTAAGGTGGCGCTGCAGTAAAAGCATACAATTCAATCTAAATTAGAATACACATTTTGGAACTAATAAGGCATAAAATTTATGCTAAAATAGTACGTAATTTACATGATATTTTCGATTGACACTATCCCGTGCGATTAATGTTCGATATTTCTCTCCGTGTGGAAATTTGGTTATTTCATTGATTGAGTATTCTACGTCTCAACAAATTTGGGGCCTAATACTTGATAGCGCTTGTCAAATTTCATTTCTACTTGGGAAGATTGTCATCACACATTAAATCTCGATATATTTGATGCTTGTTCATGAAAATGAAGTATAATTTGAAAGTGTTAAAGAATACTGAATGCTTTGGGTAAAAGGTACTGTTAATATTCAACTATAAATTATAGTTCAACTTCGTTTCGTCATCCACAAGTTTAATATATTTTCACGATACATTATTACGTACATAAGAAATTAAAATACATGATACGTGAAAATAAAATTATAGTTGATGCAAAATATGCGGTTGATTAAAGTGACGAACAACTTTTGACAAATCGTCAGAAAATGTGTCTTCCAAAGGCCGAATTGGTTTCTTTCTAGTATTAAATCTCTACAAATAGTATCTACATATGTCTACTGCTTGTAAATACGTTTCTTCTAGAGCCACACTGTAGTTACTTGCGATATAATAGAGCCACTAACTACTGTAATTATCGTACTGCATAGTACGCCCTAATGCCCCAACTCCCTAGCTGGGTTTGTGAATGTCATGGACCTCATTAAAGGGGCGAAAATGAATCCTAACCTCGGTCTCAAAAGTCAGTTCATATATCCAACAAGAAATATTTAAAATCTCTTACCTAAATACCATTTGAAATAATTTCATTCATTTATTAAAAAAAAACAATATTGAAATTAAATTATATAAGTAAACAAAATATAGACAATTCAAATTATAAATCAGTTATACATTGGTAACCTCAGTCTTGTAAAAAAATTTGGGAGACATATTTTCTGATCGATCACAGTTTTGCAGGTCCTTCCTCTCCCAAGTTGTTTGCCTTATTATTTTCCTTTAAAATACACCAAAACCCAAAATTATTGGGTCACAAAAAATTCTATCTTTTGCGAATAACAATTTCTGAAGCTTGTGAGATTCTGAATATTGGGTTTAATGATTTAAATTCTAAAGAATATGGTCCAACTGGTAATGAAAGGAATACAAATAAACAAGGGCAGAAAAAGGAATATACCTGTGGGTGACGACGACACGTTAAGGATGATGTGTTTCTTTTTTTGTAATTAAATTATTTTCCTTTGTTATTGTTACTGATATTATTATAAAAAAATGATATTATAAAATTGAAACGATGTCGTTGCGTGCGCCCCTTTAATGGCTGGTGGTTGGTTTTGGCAGCCCAGAGGAGCATGGAGCGGGGATGGGCATCCACGCAAGCATAATCCATCACGGTGTGGGGAGTAGCGCGGGGGCCGGGGTCGGAGCTGGAGGTGGTGCGGGAGTAGTCGGGGCTGTAAGCGCCCCGCCGAACACGAACACTGCCTCCAATGCCTCCTCGCCTCAGCAAGAACCCACTTATGTTAATCTCTAGTCAAGCCTATTGCCTCCCTTCTACTGCAACACTTCTTCTTAAACATTGGTCAGTCCCGACTTAAGCCTAAGGACTCGCTGGCTCTCGCTAATACTCGTAAAATTCCTTGTCTTTACACGTTCTTACAGTTTCACGTTTTTGTTTTATTTAGCAATTTTCATTACAGTAGCACAGTACTTTACTCTATAATTCGATAAAACAATTAGTCTTGTCTTATTTATGTATCTGCAGTATAAGTGTAAACCGGCAATTTCAATGATATTACAAAATTTTAATATATTATTTGCTCCTTTTAAACATTTATTTTCTGTTATATTCATTAACCAGTTTCCAACGAAACTTAATGTTCAATAGTCCTTTACGCATAATTGTGTTTCCTTTTAACTTAGAAGAATATCTGACAAAGACAGGATCATATCTACGAATCTAATATCAGACCTTGTGTACTTCTCTTGTTTATGGGATTCTACTTACATAAAACAAATTAAAATGTTACAGCAGTTTAGTATGTTCTCAGTAAATGATTATATGCTACGTAGTCCTGGTGAAAATATGTCTGTAATATTTGTGAAAGGATCTGTAAGGTCTGAAATTTAGAAAATTCAAAAATATTATCCCAAATTTAGGGTATTATATTTCTTGTAGATAAAATCAAACTGTTTATAAGAAATTTTTTGTTTTTAGCAGCGAAGAATCAATTATGACATAATTTTTCATTTTCAAAATTAAATGTTTGCAATATTTTCTTCGTGTAGATCTATATTCAAGTTTATTCATATAATTTGATGATTTTTGTTCGAGCAAATATATTTTAATTTTGCAGATTATAAGACTTTGTATATAGTCTTTAATTTTTGATAAAGTTTTACTATTTGATAACGACTTTACTACCCATGAAAAAATTTTATATAGGTGGCATATAGGCCGCATATATATTGGCATATATGTTTATCAAAACATATATGGCGCATATATGTTGGCATATATGTTTATCAAAACATATATGGCGCATATATGTTGGCATTTATGCCGTTTATATGTTTCTCAAAACATATGGCGCATATATGACACATATATGTGACCTGCATATATGGCACATATATGGCACATATATGCCTACATATATGGCAACCTATATAAAAATTTGTTCATGGGTATTAAGTGTTCATTAGACAATATCTTTTATAGTATAACATTACTTTCTATGTGTGTAATTTCTCTGTATGAAAAAAGCATAAAATAAACTAACTGTGCTAGAACCTTAATGCGCAGCCATGAATAGAATATAAGAAAAATTACCGTGTCATTACAGCAAAATTGTGCTGAAAATCACCAGAATATTTGAAAACACGGTAATTTATTCTGTGCTGGCGCGGTAATTTTTCCTATATTGTATACATGGCTGCGTAATAACGTTTTAGCAGTAAATTTTTTTATTAGCATATTTATATACATCACTTTTATTGATGTGGGAAGAAATGACAAAATAATTTATATGCACGTCAAAAGTGAAATGTATTGGTAGCCCGCAGGGCTACCAACATATTTCGTTTTCACGGTGAGTAAAATATCGTTCTCAAATAGAAAAAAATGATTTTAGGTTAGTGCCCTGGTTCAAAGGACACAAAGTTTCGACCCCAAAAATTCGAGCTTGAAACATTATAGAAAATGCAACCGAAATTTCGGATACAGTATATGAAATTTCATATAATATTGTTCTTGAAATATTACAATTGTCCTTGACACAAAAATAATAGAGATTCACAATGTTTTTGGTTTATATCGGAAAAAACAACATAAAGTTTCGGCTTAAAAAATCGAGCCTAAAACACTGTGAAACTCTACTATTTTAGTGCTAGGGACAACTGTGATGTTTCAAGAACAGTATTATATGAAATTTTATATACAGTATCCGAAATTTCGGTTGCATTTTTCACAATGTTTCAAGCTCGAATTTTTGAGGTCTAAACTTTACATTCTTTGAACCAGGGTGGTCCTTCGTCTTTGGCTTGGTTCACCAACTTAAAACCACTTTTTTCCTCGTTGAGTAATATACTATGTACTAAAACAAATATAATCTGATGATGACGTAATGAAATTAAAATGTATTTGATTGAATAAAAATCATAACATTAGAAAATTCTAAGTAGATATTTAATTAATAATTTACTTAAATCCAGTAATTCATAAATGTTATATAATTTGTTATATAAAGATAATTAATAAAACATTTGTTGATCACTGTATGATTATTTTACTAAATTTAATTCTTTTTAAATTGTAATGTAAATCTGGCGATTATTTTCCTTTATTTGTTTTAAAAGTCAGTTGAAATAATGTAATGTTCATTACTTTTGATGCATGTTATTTCATCATGAATTATATAACACTTCAAAATTGTAATGAGTAAATTAGAAATACTGGAAAATAACAACTGAAATTACTGTGGTGCTGTCCAAGAAGTTATTAAAATCGTTGAAAGGAAATGAGTTGCTAATGTAGCGATGAGCACAGTGATGTCCCAATGCTCGCATTGTTTCTCATTGTTGTGGCTCTTTACAGCTTATTGTTGTTATTTATTTATCCACGTTTAGTTGAACATTACTTCAGTGTTGCCCTTAGCATGGCTGATATTTAATATATAAATAAACACATGCTAATACACACATAAATACACACACACGCACGCACGTACGCACAAACACAAGTAAACAAAAAAACAAATACACAAAATTAATATATATACACAACAGGTTTTCGGTTCAAAACGTTTGGTAGGATTTTTTCTAATTTAGCATGGCAGTACGTACAAAACATGTGTTGTTTACAGATATGTGTACTGTAGTATATAATGTTTTTATGTTTATATAGTGTGCGTAACTTTTTAGCATTCTTGTACTACAGCCACAAGGACGATCGAAGGCTTTTACAAAAAAATTGTTTCCATTTTTCATTAAATTATCATTATTATTCATCAAGACACAATTTTATCTGTAATACAAAAGTTAATTTATTACACATTCTTTCAGTAATAGCTGTGTGACTCTGACCCCGCGTGAATTGGAAGAACTGGATGGCAGCTGGACATCGGCTGGATATTCTGCTGGATATCAGCTGGATAATTACTGGACGAAGGCTGACTAACGACTGGACAAACAAACTGGCAAAAAGAACTATCTGTTCCAGCCAATATCTAGACGATTTCTACCAGCCCTTTCAAAATTATGTCCAGTCGAATATCCGGCCGATCTCCAGCAACCATCCATCTATTCCAATCGACGCAGGGTACACTTTTAAACGTTAAATTCTGACATTTTCAAAACTAGTGGACATTTTAATTAAAATATAAAAAATGATAAATAATTACTTTCAGTTTAGTATTGAAGTATTATAATTTAGTTAAACTGTAATCAGCTTTTTACATAGTTACAGTGAATAGTAGTCATGCGTGTGCTTTTAGTTATAAACAACGCCAGATTATTACAATTTAAACATTGATAATAGTCGAGCAGAGACGTACTGGTTATTAATCTACAGCTGAAAGATGAATAATGAGAGCAATGGAAGAGCGGTAAATGTCTCGACTGCAATGCTGCGAAAGTAATCAAATTTATAACTTGCAAAAGTGACCAGTAATCTATGTTTGAGGAATAAGTTGATTTCCGTTTTACATGTACAAATTAAACTGCTTCACATGATTACAGTAATGTAATTGTTAAAAATCGATCCTTGCTGTTCTTGAACTCATTCAATTTCTTCTCTAATACACCTTACCAAAGAGTGATTTAAATTTCTTTAATCACATATACTGTGCAATGACAACAATCAATACCATTTTTTACTTTTAAGTTATTATTTTTATCACATTTTTATGCTTGTTTCGACGTAACTTTTTGAGCATGTCCTTTTTGCAGCGAATGACTCGCCGATCAATGATTACAGTATTACGTATAATAACTCTTAATACATAAAAGCTTCGTTTTTAAGATAATTCAAAAAATATTACGCACGAGTATTTTGTTGCACGTTGATGCTGTTCATTGAAGCGTTCTTTTCAAAACCTATGAGTAACTAAACCTTTATGAAATATCTGGCAGTGCGGATCTTGATAAATATTGATAAGGTCATAACATTTTAAAACGTGCACTAGAGTTATTATTCGTGAACATGGTAAATAAAGAGTGAGAGCATGATCATTTTAGTTTCGTAAATCATTATAGACGTTGATATTTAATTTGCGGGTCCATCAACAACTGTATTGTTATGTCAACGATTAATCAAATCTAGCAGTGACAGATGTTGAGGGGCTAATGCGAATAAGTCATAGTCAAATCCAACGATACGAAGGAAACTAATAGAATGAATTATTTGCAGACGTAAGAAGAAATGTATCAGATACATGGGGGAGGGAGGAGACGGTGACGGGGAAGGTGACGGTGATGCCGAGGATGACCACTCGGAGGACAATTTGGGTAGTGTCGGCGAGGCGGGGACCCCGGAAGAGGACGAATCGCTGAGCAGCCCTGGTGGTTTGTCAGGGCTGTCCAGTCTGGCGAGTCCGTCGCTGGTGCTGCCCTCCCCGTCGAGTTTGGCAAGTCCCTGTCCTCTAACTCCGCCGGTGCCCCCGTCGACCATGCCGAATCCGAACCAGAGCCAGAACCAGAGCCAGAGTCAAAGCCAGAATCAGAACCAGAACCAGAACCAGAACCAGAGTCAGAGCCAGAGCCAGCAGCAGGTGCAAGCGCAACAAGCGGTACCGCCGCCACCGCCGCGACCGCCGCCGCCTCCGCCGCCGCCACCGCCGCCGCCGCCACCGCCGCCGCCGCCGCCGCCTCCGCACCGGAATCCAGTTGGCACGAACCCTCACGATATTAACAACCCGTTGAGTGTAAACCAGTTGACCGGACAGTGTATAAAGAGTGAAGTGACCTCGGGACCAACGACCAACCCTGCGATCAGTGTTACGTAGCCCTGGGCCGCCCCAAGTGACAAAACTCTACCATTCG
Source organism: Leptoteleia sp. ZL-2020 (assembly GCA_022817305.1). Classification (NCBI taxonomy): domain Eukaryota; kingdom Metazoa; phylum Arthropoda; class Insecta; order Hymenoptera; family Scelionidae; genus Leptoteleia; species Leptoteleia sp. ZL-2020. Next base: position 6,845 of record JABFPN010001450.1, on the reverse strand, counting down.
ATGTCAACGGGGTTTATCTACGTCTAGATTCTAAAAGGTTGGATTATCAACTCGCGGCGACCTTCGCTCAGCACGTGATCCACGCGATTCAGCGTTACAGATAGACAAACGACACCCTCCACAGCCTTTATATTCGGGACGAGAACAGTTGCTTTCCATTCAACATTTACCTTTAGCTGGATCGGAAAATCAAAATTAATTCATTTATCTTATATGTTAAAGCTCAACAATTCTTCTTTATACCCAATATGTTTTAATATGAAGTAATTAAATAATTTACTAAACTAAATTGATAATACTGTACGAAAGCATTTACTTTTTATTACGTAAACCGAAATTGTCGCTGCACGGAAAGAAATATGTAACGATTTCCTCTAAGCAACGTTATTACTTGCATTTTTTGAAGCAGTTCGAGTTTCAAATATCGCTACACGGAAACAAAAATATTAAGTGCACTACTAAATTTCTATGCACGTTAGATATTTTGTTTGGCCATTATTAAGATAATTAGGAATTATAATTATCGTAGCCAAACAAATTTATGTGAGTCGAATTTATGAAAATTAACTTAGCGAATTCCTTGAATTACATACACTGTATGGTTGGATCAGCCATACAAATTTATCTAATCGTCAACACAGTGCAATCCAAGTAGTTTTCGTTGACATATTGAGGTTATGTTCAGCCCTATTAAAAATGACATATTAATACATATTGAAACATCAAATTTCGGAGACAATTACCGTCCAAAAACGTATTTGGGAATATGTTTTTGGGCGGTTATTGTCTCCGCATTTGGATGTTTTAATATGTATTATATGTCATTTTTAATAGGGAGTTCCTTTTAGATAATTGTATGGCTGAATCAGCCATATCCATGACAAAATTTTATATAGGTTGCCATATATGTAGGCATATATGTGCCATATATGCGCCATATATATTTTGAGAAACATACATACGGCATATATGCCAACATATATGCGCCATATATGTTTTGATAAACATATATGCCAACATATATGCAGCATGTATGCCACCTATATAAAATTTTTTCATGGGTACAGTTTATGTAACTTTTAAATATTCATTTTAGTCGATTTAATATCTGTCTTTCTGCAAATAGAATAAATTCTTACTAAATTATTTAAAAATGGCTAGATAAACTCATTTATCTACCAAAGGGAATACTTTTCTTTCCGTGTACTCTTTGCAACAATACAATTATGTTTGGTAACGATTATTGCTTGTAAAGTTCTATTTTAAATTTTATACCAATTAGTAGTGCATTCTGTTAACAAAGAGATAGTTATTCCGCTAGTAAAATTCGTATGGACATAGCTCCTTTTTTTTTCTGTTAATAGATGTTGAAACAAGTTCATTAATTTCAATTCGTTGTTAGTACAACAACGTACTATCATTGATCCTATTCGTAATTCGTGCTCAATTTAACGATTAGAAAATAGACAAAAAGTATTGTAAATAGTTTCGCATGACATTTGCCAAAATTCATTATTGAACAGCATCATATACGGAGAAAGAACTGTTGCGAACATTATTATGTGTCTAAAAAAGTCAGAATTTTATCGTATCTTCTGGCATTGCAATGCATGTAATAAAATTTATAATCATTTTTACTAAATTAAAGCTAGAAGATTGACAATTATATTACTATCATAATGGTTACTTAACCTTAAAATTCTTCAGAAGCACCGTAAAGACACAATTAGGTTATAGACTTGTGTCACAAAACTGTCAATGAAGAAAACACTGAAATTGTATTCTGTTAAGATCTGATATTGCGTTGAAGCGTGTTCATCGTTAAACTAACAACGAGAGTTATAGTTTCAATTATAATTTTTTCACATTATATGCGCTACTAATATATAAGATTTTGGTTTTACTTAACATTTTTAACTTCGGCTAAAGTCTAGTTTAACGACAGGTTCAATATGAAGCTAGTCGCGTGTATCAAAATAAAAATGCAGAATATACTAAGTACTGAGATTAACAAATACAGATAAACACAAATAACTTAAAAAATTAATTTTGATTTGTTTATTGAAAGTTAGTTTTGTTATTTAAAAAATAAATATTATATCGCTTAATTTTGACATTTGCGACTATCCTCATATTGAACCTGTCGCTAAACTAGACTTTTACCCTGACATCTATGTTATTAAAGTCCTTTATTAATATTATTTGTTATTGACGCAACACCAAATATTATAACATTAACTTGCTTACGGTATTATTTCACTAATATACATTCTCTATCAAGAATGTTATTGCTACAATGGTACTTCTTCTCCTTAATAAGCATAAAAGGAAATATTAAGGTGATTCTTCAATGCGTTACGTGTCAAAAACGCCATTTGGTATAATTTTATTTTTCATTAACTATTATTTTTTGTTATTAATTAAAAAAAAAAGTTTTTTGAAATGTATCTGCTGTCACGTTCATCTTTGTACTGCGATATATTTATTAAGTTTGCACTATTAAAATTACAATTTGACAGATAAAATATATCCAACGATTCTTTCACTTTTACATCGCATTATTTCAAATTTTGGTTCAATTCCGTTAATCAAGACGAACGGAAGTTGTCGACGACAAGATAAGCAGAGAAATAGAAGTAAAAAATATTATTCATACGTATATGATATCAGAGAAAGATTTAAAAAATGGCAAGAAGATAGCGTCGACACTTCTTAGTCTATTACGCCTGCACATGCTCGGAAGCCTTTTCTGGAAACTATAATTTTTAATATTTCCTTTTTTTTTAGAGTCAAGTATTATTGTTTCTATTTAAAATCATTCGTGTATGTAACTATTTTCATTTTTTCGGTTTATTATAATTTTACATTGTCATTAGCATACAATATTTTAAAATTTTAATTTATTTTTTAACAGTTTCTTAATTTTCTTCAGTTTAAAATCACAACGTTCCGCTACATCTAGCGGCCAGTTGACGAAAATCACAAAACTCGGATCTCTTGTTCTAATTTATATTGTAAAAGTGAAATGAACAATGAAAGCTCGAGTCTAACCTTACGCGAGATATTTTCTAATATATAAAAGTGATACGAACAAAATATAAATATGAATCCTGATTTATTATAAAGTGACATTGACAAACTTAAATACATATATGTTTGTGTTACACTATTTTCGTTATGTATATATATATATATATATATATATATATATATATATAATATTATATTTTACACTACATTTTACGTTATCTTACAGTAATATTATTAAAAATTAATATGTAAAGATACACAATAAAAATACAAAATTATCGTCTTTAAAAACAAGTGGTATCTGCCCAAAAAATAATTTCATTGTAAGGGTTACAACAAAATTACTCAAAAACATTATTCTTTCAAGGAATGTTAAACCTCTAAACAAATATTTTTTTATGTGAGAAAGCGATTTCATAGAAAACATTTAAAAAAAAAGCGTTTCATAGAAAACATTGAGTAAATAAAAACTCAAAATTCTGATAAAATTATTCAGTAAATACATAGTTTAAAAAAATCTTTTATTTTTAATATAGAGAAAAATCTAACATATAAATAAGTAAAGAGAAAATAAAGAACTTTAAACCTCTTCTAAAAAACGGGGCGTCAAGATTTTCTCAAACTATGTATTTACTGAATTATTTTTTAGCAGAATTTTGAGTTTTGATTTACTAAAAGTTTTGTATGAAACAATGGATTAAATCTTTCTCCATATAATATAAGGTTTAATTTAATTGTCTCAAATTGTATACGACTTCTTTTTGTCGCTTTCTCACATAAATAAAAAAATATTTGTTCAGAGGTTTTATATTCCTTGGAAGAATAATGATTCAGCGTAATCTTGTCATAACCCTTACAATGAAATTGTTTTTTGGGTAGATAAATTAATTCTAGATACTGAGCGGCGTTTTTGATACGTACTCAAGAATCATCTTAAATCGAGTACGTAAGAGAAGGTCGAAGTACTTTATAAGTAAATGAATTCGATCCACAATAAGAAATTATTGTTACTATAAATCTCTTAATTAAAAATTGAGCAATTTTTTCATATTAAGTCAAACTTAATTGAACGAATATCTATACACGGAGAAAAACTAATATTAAAAATTAGAAACTAAGGGATTTCAAATTTTAATAAACTGAATTCTAATTTGTGACAAACTGTTTATTACATGTTTTGTCCATTAGGTGTCACTATTCAGTGTCTCTAACCTATTCCGTTCATAAGGCAGAATGTCAAATTGTACAAAACTATATGGAATAACAGTTTTTAATAAACTGATTTAATAAAATTTCATAATTTAGTTTGCCATATAATGATATTCTGCAAGAATAATGCCAAACTAGTAAACTTATTAATAAAAATTAATATTATTTTTTCTCAGTGTAATGTTGTAATTACGGTATTACATTTTACGCTGTTAAACAATGAATAAAATAATATTCATTTCCTAGTTTAATATTATCATAATTTATTCATCGCCTAAAATCAATGAAAATCAATTAAAACATAATTGTAAAAACAATAAATTACAAAACATGAACCATCCAAGTATTAATTAGACGAAAGCAACTTTCTGATCCAATAATAGAGTATTTCAATACATTTATGTAATCGTAGAGTAAGCAACGAAATGCAATGAATGCATTATTTCTCTTAACTCTACATTACTGATAAAGAATTTATAATCTCGGTGCCTTCGGCAAGTCACGAAAAAAAAGGAGGAGGGCGTTGTGCGATTTGACACTGAACAGTGTCCGAAGCCGTCGTAAACAATAAAATTGATATATGAATACAAATATATATAATAATGAAAAGCAAACAAAAATGAAATCATTACTCATAATGATAATGATGCAGAAATACTCAGGACCAAGTGTTTGGCTGTGGTCATTCTCTATAAGAAAAAAGAGCCGAATGACTGAGTGACACAGCTTGTAGTCCTTGTTATTTTGTGATGCCAATGACTGAAAGGTCATGTTCCTGTGCCAGGTACTATATTATACAAATAATTATATCGCAAACATAAAATTAAGCGATAGCGGTCTTTATTATAATTACTATAATTCATTCTATTCATTGTCGCGTGTCGATTACACTTTGTATGTAATTTGTTATTTTTTTTAAAGTCTATACACACACCCAACACATTTTTAGTTCCGCGATAAGTTGCGCATGTGTGGGGCGCATTTTTACGTGGAGTTGTTACATATTTGTTCAGTTTCTCTTCTTTCCCATATTGAAAAGCAATTTAAATTAAATTTTTAAATAGATCTTCCATCTCGAAATTTGCATTACCTTATATTGGCAAACTAATTTTAAAAGATTAATAGTAAATGTAAGTTTTAATAAGACAATTATAATAAAGAACTAAATGTAATTCTTCAGTAATCCTTCAAAGACACAATTTTTGAAACATTTACAAAACGTATATTAATAAAAAAAGTATAATAATAAACAGGAGATAACATGAGATTTTGATAATGACTGTAATAAAAGTCGAAACGTTAGTCACAGAATAAAAGTGTTTATTATTTACTATTTTTGTCTCTTGTCCCAAAATTAACGGTCGAATGTAATGAAAAATACATTTCCAAAACATTTCTCGTTTTCTTGAAATACAAATGTACATAAACATTTTATAATATATTATTATTATGCATAGTAAATTCAGTTACAAAATACAATCATAATAGGAAAATTGAATACATTCTAATCAATAATTAATTGACAATATTTTATCGGAATATCAAATCCTTCAATAAAAAAAGATATTCTGTCTTTAAAGGGTTAGAAAAAAAAACAAAGTTTACATAAATTATAATTCCTTTCAGTAATAGTGTTTAAATAATATTGATTTACAAAGAAAATGAATAGATTTTAAAGTAATTTCATAACCTATATCCCCAATATATCAGTATTGTTTTGATATTAATCAGTAAATTCCATTATTTGTAAGGAAATGTTACACGAAGTTGCGTAAAGAAAGAATTTTCGTTTACACATGTAACTGTAAAAGCTAAAATTATTACGTGGCACTTCTTGTAGTAAAATAAATGAATTTTTTTTATATTAGTACATTAAATAATGTTTACTAATAATTTTTACTTATAAATGACGTTAAATAAAATATGTAAAAATTCCACCTGAGAAATTATTTCCTTTCTCAGAATATGTACACAAAGATTCTTCCGGTGTCATTATTATACGTTCTCAAATAAATTTATTTTCCATATAGACTTTTTGTATGGAAATTCAACAAGTAGAATTGTTGAAATGATTTCTGATGTAAATTTCGAAATGCAAAATCCATCTTGACTTTTAACTTAAATTTTTCCAACAGGGTTCACTGTATTATTTTCGAGATTATTACGAAACAAACTATAATTTCATTGGCATAACAAAACAAATCCTTTCGTTTCTAAGGTACGGCTTTGAAGATTTTATAATGATCGTTAGGTTATAATTGTTTCGCTTATGTTAAATAATTTTAGAATATTAAGTGAATTGTCAAAATAGCCTATTCAACAGTAAACTCTTGAAACTTGATAGGAAATGTCACGTAAATTTGAATAACTTTGTTAATGAGAAATGATCACTAATAAATGGTACTAAATAGTGAAACGTTTTGACAAATACACTGAGAAAAATGTGATAGAGTAAAGTACGATTTGTGTTAGTAAAGCGAATGCATAAGGCATTGCTCGTGTTTTGTTTGAACATTGTGCGTTCTTTTCACCAACAGTGATAGGAATTTTTGCGTTGACGCTTATAATCATTGGAAACAGTGGTTTGACATTCTCTGATGTATAAT
>JABFPN010001449.1:0-29193 GCA_022817305.1 Leptoteleia sp. ZL-2020 | reverse complement strand
TTCTTTTTTTTTTTTTTTTCTTAGCCTCTCAATGAGTCGTGCGACTTAACAGTAGTTCCATATAGACTCTCGTGAAAAGCGTTGCGGCGGTGTAATTGATTGTGAGAATTCATGGCAGTTGCTTCAAGGCAATGCAAAATTATAATAAATTATGCAACGTTGCAAAATAAAGAGAATGTAGGATAATGGAATGAAAAAGGTGTAGCTGCGCGGTTTTATGTGGTTTCTTAGAATATTTTATGCGGAGGCACAGTTACGCTGATTTTAGGCTCTAGATGCAACGCCTTTTATTGTGCGGAAATCTCGGCCGTAAAAAGTTTATAAATTGTGCGCGCTTTTATGATTGCCGTTGCTCGAACGAAACGCGAGCAAAAATGATTTGCGCGGATTTATAGTGTCGCCTTTTTGATTGTCCTTTGATTGGATTTATTATTTAAATTGAACATTCGAGGGATTTACATTGGAATGTGTGAATTTCAAATTGGGCAATCTTTGAAAGGGTAATTTGGAAATTGTTATTGTTTTGAGAATATTTTATGGCCGAGTAAAATGTTTTTGAAAATTAATTGACAAGGAAATTAGAAACTTGAGAAATGTACAGAATTTAGTTATTGGTGAAAATGTATTAAAAAGTTTTATAGTTACGAGCAGTAATATTCGTGAAATAGATTGCTACCTTTACAATAGGAAATGAATTTAATTGTTTACAACATAATGTTTTACTGCTTTACAAGAATTCGTATCAACTAACTTCGTGTCCCATAATTTTAATTAATATTACATACAATTTAATGAACTAGCTTTTGGAGTAATATTGTGGACTAATATTACAATAATTCAATTACGATTCAAATAATTAGTGGTATAATAATAATAATTAAAAATAATAAAATTAAACGATTCCAGCGATATCAAAAGTTATGGAAATCTTCGTCGAGGGAAAATATTGCAAGAAATCTTAAATCCGATAAAAATTTTACCACAAATACATTCGTCGTTTCTTCATTGAACTTCAACCAAATGAAATTACCCGCGCACATTGAATAAAACTTTAATTGCTTTTCCAAGTTCCTTGGAAAAATGCGTTATATCAAAAGCACCGATCATAAATTACTTTCATAAATGTGTTTATCATTTAAGTATAAACCTTTTTTTTTTTTTCATCGGAAATAAATTACCGATAACAAAATTGCGAATTTCATTAATTATATCTTTAATTACACGTGTAAAGTTAATGTCGTAAGTACAAATCGATACGATGTAAAAATAAAACCGACAAGTAAAATTGACGTCGGGGGACTAAAACGAAGGAAAAGTAGCGGTCAGCCTACTTAGCGCGAAAAAAAGCGCTCGGTTATAATTCCGCTCGGATTGGCCGTTTCGTTTTCGCGCGAAGCATCCATTACAATCGCGATCCGCGCGTCGCTTTTTCTCGTTTTCCGCGATCCCGGTGAAATTCACGAATCGGCATCGCAGGCGCAAAAACTAAACGACATCGGCCTCCTTTTTCCCCCCATCGATCTCGATCGCGCTTAAATGCACGATAAATATGACGAGTCGCGTTATCGTCAACTGTTCAATTACGCTCGCGGATTTTCTTTTTCGATCATTCAAAGCGCGTTAGCCGGGGTATAAAAATACGCCAGGTTAATTGATTAAGTTTAAAATGGAAAAATGGTGCGGTTTATTTTTGTAACGAGGCGGTGAGTTATAAATATCGGACAAGAAACTGGATCGCGTTTAGTTGATTCGTTTGATATCATAATTTCCAAATAAAATATATGCTAAAAAAAAAGAAAAAGAATGAAAAAATGGGACGAAGTAACCGAAATTGTTAATAAATTGCGCGACGGTGTTTAAATGCAAATTTAAACTCTAATCGGATTGGGTAATGTTACGGATATTTCGTTGTTAATAATAAAACAATTGTTACATAATAATTTTTTATGTAATGCAGTCAGAGAAAAATAGTTGGGTGCAATAAATTAACTTTATTTAAATTAACTTTATTTAAATTATATTTATTTGAGTTATATTTATTTGAATTATATTTATTTGAATTATAATACTCGTAAATAAAGTGGAATCAAAACATTGTATTTGTCACGAAAATATCACTCTGACCGCTTTGTTTACAATAAGTTAATTACATTTTTATCGACAACCTTGAACGCGACGATTGTGTTTTGTTTCTCTACACTATATATTTGAACACACGTAAAAGACATCAGTTATTCCGACTAAGTTACGCGAGTTGTCAACAAACGAACTGATATAGGAAATTGAAATCGAATAATTTCTCGCAATATATTTTTGGATTTTTCCAACTATAACTTTATTCAGCCCAACTTATTAAACAGAAAGTTTTTAGTTGAGTGTACTAAACAAATTCCTTTGAGTGAATCTCTTTATCGAATTTTATAAAATATTATACACCTCACAGTTCGTAGTATATTTTCATTACATTTAAAATTTAATTAAATGCGAGAAGAACAAAGATCAGAATGTTCATTGCACAGTAGAAAATATATATTTGATAGTTATGCAAATGCCTAACTTCAGGTATACTGTATGCTTAGAATGTCCACAAGTATATTGTATTCCTCTGAATAGTATACGAATGTTTAAACATACTGTTTGAATTCGTATCATGGACAAACACTGTGTGTTATTATGTTACCTACACTGGATATAATTGTGTAGACGTACTCTCCTATAACTGGAAATTGCAAACCATTTTTTGTCAGTGAATATTGACATACATTTGTTATTTTAATACTGAAAACTTCCGGTAAGTCTATAGATTTTTTTGCAACAATTTTTGCATATAACTATATTTACAACAAATATATAACTTAAAACGTGTCGAAATTATACTAAGTTTAAAATATAAATACAATAAAATATGTAAAGCAATTTATAAACTAATATTTCAATGTAAAACAGTCATATGAGTGTATAAATTCAGTTTGTAAAAATAGAACAAAGACGAGTAGTTGGAGATTAATTCGAAGGATCGAGAACTAAATAGAAAAGTAGAATTAATTCCGTGCCACCGCGGTGGCTGGTGTCTATGATTTATATAGGCAATCGGTTGAAACAAATGTTGCGATCAAATGACGTTGTTATGATAAACAATTTAGCTGAAGCGTTTTTTTGATCTGTTTCTTTTTTCTCTTTGTTGCAGAAATCGAAGCGCAAGAGGCGTGCAAGTGGCTGCGAGCCGCCGGATTCCCGCAGTACGCGCAGATGTACGAAGGTAAGTGAAATTTCTTTGAGAGGCTTCCCGCGGCTAATTTCAATGTCGCATCGATGCGGCTATCGATCTTGAGTGTAATTCAAACGCCCGCATGCCACGGGACCATGTTGCGTACCACGACTCCGACAATAAACGATCGTTCATACCCACTGCTTCGTTTCTTTCGCTCGTCGCTTTCCAACGACACCTCCACGATGTTACGATTAGACGATGGAAATCTATTTTTCATTTTTTTTCCCCCTTCTTTATCTCAATAATATTGATGACGATAGAGAATGATATACTGTTTATGACTTTGCCGTTTTGTGCCATTTTTGAGATGTTACAATATAAATGAGTTTTGTGGAGGGATTTGGAATTTTAGTTTTCCCTTGAGAAATTTTGCTTGATAGAAAGAGATTGAAAAATATTGCAGTCTTTTTTTTTTTTGTTTCTTTAGGGCGATGTTGTTAATAAATATTTAATAGAAGTTAACGTAATTAACTCATAAAAAATATATAATCTAGAATTTATATTGTTTAATGTTCACAATATTGTGAATGAACATTCTTATTGTTCTTTTTGTAACATTTTCCATTAGGCTCACAAGTATTTTGTGAATATTCTTTTTTTCTTCTGTATAGACAATAGGCCATAATTTCAGTGGTATAGTTTTTGTTTCATCTTAAGAGGAAGAAAGTCATACTAGTATTTTGATATTAATTCTGATTCACTAGAACAAAAGTTTAAAATAAATAGTAAACGATCAAATATTCATATTCGGACAAACGTCGCCGGTCGCGTTCGCGATTATTTTAAATTTTCTCTTTCGAACGCACACTGTTTATTATTTGTACAAATCCGTATCGTATCAAATTGCACGCGTCGAAATTCGAACTTTAAGAACGCGCCGATAGATCGCAGGAATCGTTCGCATCTAAACCGCCGATTAATCACCCCGGCCGTTTTATTTTGTTGGTTTATTGTTTTTCAACGATATCTCTCGGACGTCACACGACCCGACGCTTTGAAGTCGGAGCGTTTTAGCGGCGAACATCATTTCTCATGGTTGATTCGAGCTTTCACACATTCGAATTGTTGAAACGAGGGGTTATATAAATGCGAGATAACAGATTGCGCGCTGTATAACAATTGAATACATTGCGTGATGAAACAAAGGTTTAATTATCGGGATAAAAATGAATTAGAAATTGTGAATGACTGCGCGCGGCCGTGATTTATAAGCGTTTAAAATGTTTTGAATGCAACATTATAATTGAAATTATAATTTTAACAGTGAAAGTCCGGAGGAGGCATAAATGAATGGCGCAATTAAATTAATTTAATTAAAATATGCTCTTGAATTATGGCACGCCGCGACTATTAGATGGTGGCGTGCCATTTTTCCTGCATATTAATTTGCCATTTTTTCTTCTTTTATTATTATTCATTGAAGCAATCAAATTATGTAAATTGGCGCAATTAATTAAAGCGCTTGGAAGCATGTAAATTACTGAAACATTTTGCAAAAATGGTTTTTCAGCAAAAGGTCGTGATTTTCTTCCTTTAATTATTTATTTTTCTTTTTTAACGTGACATAATATATAACTTTTATGTTATATTTCACGCTTTAATTTTTATATACTTTGATCTTTCAACTACATGTTTGGACGTTCGATGTAAGGGAAAAAAATAGCACGGTAAAAAAGTGGCACGTTAAGGCGAGTTATGAAAATAAAGTTTAATTTATTGTAAATATGAAATTACACGTTTGCTTACGACTTATAGTGTAAACTATTATAATAATTTCTCGCAAACCTGCTCAACTTGACCTTAACATTTGACAGTTGTTAAAGTAGCGCGTACTTTTTCAGGATTTTATTTTGCATTTTATGGGTATGTAAATAACGTAAAAAGTGACGATGATATAATTTATTATACGGACAATTATATTGCATTGACACAGTTTTCGAATTTATAAATAAAACTCGTTGTAATCATTATTATTATTTTATCTTGCATTTAAATTGTCCTCATTAACTATCTTAATTTAATAAAATCACAATTATTAGTGAAAAATATAATAAAATTTTAAGTCAGTTTAATTCAGTTCAAACTTAAATTTCAAGTTATATTACTAATTATAATTATATTAATTTAAAAATGTATAATTAAACCGAACTGTTCAAGAATCTTGAAACATTTTCATTAATGCTCGAACACGTTTGAACATGCTCGTTGACAGGTCCCAATAGTTATGTCAATTTATTCATAAACGATTCCTTATCAACCTCTTACCGTGCCAATGCCGATGTATATTTATTTACTCTAGATTTTTCTGTTAATCGAAAGTGTTGCAAAAAGTGCGATTCACTTCAGCAGAAAATTTCCATAACAAAAGTGAATCGCGAGTGCTTGACATCGAATTCGCCCCGCGGATTTGCATAGACAAGCGGCGCGCGTTGTCGCAATCGGCGGCGAAATCGATCGGGCAAAAAGGCGCTCGCCACTCAAATCCCCGTCGTCGCGCAATTAATGGCGCGGATCCTCCACGCCGAGCCCACTCGAGGCGCACATTTTTGTAATCGACCGCGACGTCAGCAATTAAAGAGATCCGTGAACGTGCGCGCCCGCCCCCCGCGACTTTTTTTCCTCTCTTTATTCCTTTTTTTTTTCTTTTTCTACTTCAATACCGCATTCCCGTTTCGTATTGAATGCGACGCGCGCGCGGCTGATTTATGCGCGCGGGTACTTTAAACCCGACGAGCGCATTAAGTTGGATCGACTTAGACCCCCCCGGTCTTTCACGGTTGCGCAAGAAAGTCCCCGGATTGACATAAGAATGGCCCGTTTTTGGCTCGGCCGTTTCCACCGCGGAATCCGTCGATAGACGGTTGCGAAAGTTCGCTTATTGGAGAATTAATAAATATCAATTGAGCAATGTTGCGATAATCACTCTCGACGTTTGCTCGGCGGATGGGTGTACGGTGAAAATCGTTCCGCTGTTTTACGATGCCGAACAATTGGTTTATTGTTATTCGGTAAATTATAGATGGAGCAATAAATTTAGAAATGGAAATTGAAGCGTGGGGGTGGGGAGGGAGCAAAAAGTGAAATAAATTGGAAGGGAAATAAAAATAAATGGCGCAGTTGTGAACGTTGCGGGTTTAATGGGAGTTTAACGCTAAACAAATTTCACGACGCGTTGAATGAAATTGGTTTGTTATTCGTGTGTGACGAATGTTGGAAATTTTGTGTAATCGATTAGCTATCCTCGGGGGATTTTTAGGGTGAATTTTTGACGTTTAAGGATTTGGTTTTGTTTATATTTTTTTTATATTTTGAAATAAGAGAAATTTTAATTGATTTCATAATTGCTTTTGTATTTATTGGCGTAGTTTGATTTTAATTAAAAATAAGAGTTTTTTCTTGAATGATTATCTCGGTTTGGTGCAAACATCTTTTAGCGGAAATGCAGGGAAAGTTGAGTTCGATTTCTTTTAGACGCCTTGTAATGAAATCATAATGGTGATTATATTATCCATAAATTATGTTGTTATATTATTCATGCAACGGTTAGTAATAAAATATTGAAAATGAAAAGTAAATATATCGTATGAATAAAATCGCAAGATTTATTAGCAGGATGTACAATTGTTGTCTGATAAGACCGTCAGTTAAATACTAGACATCCTTCGTAAAATAAATAACTTTAACAATTTATTATTTCCTGCGATATTCTTTGATAATAATATCGAATCCTCCAAACGCGTACATAAACCTCGATATTTTTAATACACAAAAGTTAGGCAAATAATTTTTTCAAATTTTACTTTATATCTTTTTTTTTACGTTTCTATAATCATTTTACTTTTTAACATTTGCCTTCTTTTTTTTACATCTTTTAATATCTTTTTTATCATTTGTACTACTTTTACCATTTTCACAATTTTTAATTTAAACAGTTTTATATCATCGACTGATGCTTTTATAACAATAAAAAATAACTTTTTTCTCTCTCTTTACATTCCTTAACCCGAAACGTTTATATAAATATTAAAATGTTTTCGTTTGTAGAAGAAAAAGCATAGAGAATTGAAATTATACTGTTTCAATACGCCGCATCCCACTAGAGTGTATTAAAAATAATTTCACTCTTCATACCAAATCGCGCACATGTACTTTTAGTAAAACTTTCACGCAATCGTAATGCAGTTGATTGTATATATATATCAGTAACTCATCATCGAATTTACGGCGTAGTAAAATTGAACAATTTGATATTGAATTTTACTTTTAATACATATAACGTGAGATTATGAACAAAGTCGACGGTAATTTCCACATAAAGGCACGACGCTCTTGCAATTATGTAAACTCACCGCGCCGATAAAAAGATTCGTTCAAGAAAGTCCGTATCGATTTTCGAGATCCTCCATCGGTTTATGTCAGCTATTCATATCCCGCTTCGTTACAATGTAATTTCTTTTGGCCTAGGCCTTTCACATCGAAAGCCATTCTTCAAAAAGAAAGATGCCTCTATTATTACAACACTTTTTCGCTTTTTATTCGATCGCCATTCGATAACAGTACCTCGATTTGATTCGAGTTCAATCGGTTGTTGCTTCTTGCCTCAATTCCTCAAACAGATTTCCACTTACCGACCGAAAAAAATGGCACCCCATTTTTTACGCTTCCATAACCTTTCTTACCCTTTGCAATCTTTATAACAGTTGTTGGGTTTTATCATCCCATCTTTTATATTTACATTTTATCAAACTCGCTTCCCTTTTTTCGCTCCTTTGTGTCGCTTTACCCTTTTTTTATTTCCTCTTATCATTCTTTACCTTATCTTTCGTTAGTTTCGATCGTCTTTGTTCATATTGTATCCTGCTCATCTCGTTTATACCTTTTCTTTTTACCTTCGACACAATATTGTTTGATATTTGTATTTTTTTTATTTCGTTTTTTTGCTCTGTTTTTCGTTTTCATCATATGTATATATATATTTTCCATATATTTTTTTTAATTCGCCCTTCTCACCTACTTTTCAATCTTAGCTGGTTTTTCATTCGTTAGTTTTATTTTATTAGACGTTTTACACGTATTGATTACACTGGTTTACTCGGTCAAATCCAAATAATTGTGATTACAACTGGAAATACAAAATTGTTCGCGGTAGAAGATTACGTAAATGTTTCCTAGAACAATTCCAGGAATAACAGTTCGCGATCTCCAATTAAGTGCGCGATGGTCACGCATCCAAATAACGGATATTACTTAACCGAGTGAACTCAATCACCAAACCACCTTAATGCAGAACAACCGTAAATCACATTTTGTGTACATAGTTTTTGAACGGGTTCATAACTCGCAGCAGCTAAGTGACTTACGGTTACGGTCAATTGCCCTCAAATAGGCTATTTGTTATTAAATTCCTTCTTTGTTTTTGCCGTGTGACAATTCTGTAATTAAATAATAATTTAGATTCTATAAATTGTTGTTAAAGAT
Organism: Leptoteleia sp. ZL-2020; assembly: GCA_022817305.1. Taxonomy (NCBI): domain Eukaryota; kingdom Metazoa; phylum Arthropoda; class Insecta; order Hymenoptera; family Scelionidae; genus Leptoteleia; species Leptoteleia sp. ZL-2020. The sequence goes on along the minus strand of JABFPN010001449.1, from coordinate 20,444 downwards.
AAATAAATATAATGGTAGATCGTTTGATGACATGTAATAAACAAACTATTTTTATAAATTCACAGCTCGAATATATTTTATTACGAATTCTTAGAAAACTTATGCGGTTGTTCTGAAATAGATGAAAGAGAAAGAGAGGAGCGATAAATTTTTTGTTGAAATTTTGGGAAAAGTAAAAGTGCCTTACATAAAGTCCAGAATTATTTGTAATAACGATAATAAAGGGTATCGCGATGATTGCTTTGTACAATGGTATTGCCACACGTTACTTTACTTTTTTTTCCATCGGGAAAGAGCGAAAAAGTCGTCTAACCCCGGTAACCCCGTTCTGCCCCACTTATATGTTTGCAACACGAATGCGAGTAATGGTAAAATAGGTATTTAAGGGATATAATGATTTTAGATATATTTAAGAATATTTAACGATACACTTGAAAATATAATTTATCCATAAGAAATAAAAACAAGAAATTTTATATCTTTTTACGAATCGTTATATTTAAATTCTATTTTATCTCCTACTTTTTATATTTCTAAAAGTTAATTAAACTTTTATATATATACGTAATTTCAAATTAGTATATAAATTTATAACAGACTTCTCCAAGCTTTTCAATTTAAGTTGAAATTTGTAATTTTTTCAATTTTGCAGTTTACAACAAACATATATGTAAACATTTTAAATAATTTTAAATGAATGCCAGTAAAAAGATAAGTTTTTTTTTCCATATAACCCAATTCATAACTTCGTACATCCTAAAATATAATTTAAAAACTATTCAAACATTTCAAATCATACACGACAGACAAAGTTTAATTAGAAGTCCTTTCCACCGAGAATCGTTATAAAATTTACCTTTAAAAAAGTCACTCTTTTCCGATTGCAGGCAGATCAATGTTGGTGCAACTTTTGCGAGCATTGAATAAATCCCAGACAATGTATTTACCCTTTTAATTAATGGCAAGATTGATATCTGTTTAGTGATAATTAACAAAATAATTGAAGTAGCAATTTTTTTTAAACGTTCCCTCGCGTAGCCCTTTTTTAAATGTCGGATTTGCATACTCGACATCTTCGGAAAAAATACTTATAGAAAAAAAAAGTTATATTAAAAATTATTGTATCTTCTGACGTTGGAAAGATATCATCTATGATGGTATCTAGGCATATTTTTGTCTAAAATAATAGGAAAATTTGCATAAATCTGCTGGATAAGGTTCGTTTGCTGTAGACTATAGTAATTTTTCCAACGAAATTTTTCTCAAGGCGTGCAATGACCTAACGTTTGACGCATCGCCTTCATTAAAAAACGATATAAAGGGACATTTCGAAGGGAACAAAAATGGCATATGAACTGAGACCGAACGAAGGCCACGCGGGGACCGATTTGGTAAACACCGGTGTAATTGGAGTTAATTGGCCGGATCGGTTCGGGAGTAATGACAGCCAACCGCGCCTTTACGATACTTCGTCGCCAAGACGAAGCGGAGCTACAAAATACGTGGATACCATTTGACAAAGCCGGCTAAACACAATTGGTCGGCGTCGCCGTGTGTGTCTTTCACTCGCAGTACGATAAAAAAAAAAAAAAAAAAAAGAACAGTAGAAAGGCTCACGGAATACTTTTTAGCTACGTAACGCAATAATTTGTGCAACATTCAGGAATAACATTTAGATGAAATGCTCGATGAAACGGATAATTGTTTCGTCATCTGGAAGATATATATATATATATACACATATACTGAATGGTTATGGGTAGGGGTAGATGGAAAAGATCGTGCATTAACATTTAGCGGTGGAAAACAAAACATAACGACAGCCTGGGAAACCGCGGAGATTCGCATAATTGATTTTAATTTGAATAAATAAGGTGGATTCATATTGGAAAATTTTATAAAAGTTCATTTCGCCGGAATAAATGGGAATTTTAAGTCACGAAGACACTCTGTACCCGTGTTTGACGTTGCCCTTTTTCTCGCTTTTATTTTCAATTTGTATGAAGGAATATTTTTTTTTTTTTTTAATTTTTTTATCCTTTTTTTTATTTCAATTTCATATTCGATATTCACTGTCATTTTATTTCCAATTAAAAGTCGCTTCTTCTATTTTTTTTTCATTCCTCTGGGTATCGACAAAGCTTCTAACTTCTCGAATGGACTTTTGTAGTTTTGCTATCTGTACGCGTTGAAAGAAGACTTTTTCGTCAAGACACGTCTATTGGTCAGTTCGTGTAATGATTATAGCTCATCAATCATGCTTTAGTTTCAAAGAGTCTTTTTGGTGGAACGATTGCCAAAGGACTGTCTACTCGAGCCAACTGTCCATCTTTTCTATCGCTATTACAAGCCTACCTAATTGCCATTCTGAGAGGAGCTCGGGTAAATTCTCGTTTCTTTTTTTTTCTTCTTCTTTTCTTTTTCTTTTTTGTTTTTCGGAACTGCGACATGCAGCTGTTGATACAGAAATCTCGCTAACATCTCGAAAGTCCCGCAATTCACAAGGGAACACTTTAATTCAACGCGCGGCGCGCTTTGAAACAAACGTAAGCTAAGATTGAAATTTCGAGCAACTAAACTTAGACCGCGCGAAAGCGCTGTGTTTGAGACTTTTACTCCAGGTGCATTGTCCAGTTTTCGTGAGGGATTTCGGTATTTCGTGGAGTAAATTGATGGTTGTGAAATAATTTTAACGGATATATTTAAGCTTACGCGGAATCGATTTGATTTGGACATTATCTAGATAAGGATCATGAATAAGTTGCGAAAATTTTTTAGTGTATAAATTTGAAGCAAGATCTGAAAATTATCTTTAACAAAATTTAATGTGCGAGTAATTTAAACTAATGGTTATAGTACACTGAGAGAAATATATGAGTATATTTTACTAAGTTTTTCGTAAAGTTGTGATATATTATCTTTCTTTTAAATAAATACTAATATTATTTCATATATTACGAATTTTTTATTATTAATTACCAAGATCTTGGTAATTCGTAATATATGAATTCGTAATATATGAAAAAATATTAGTATTTATTTAAAAGAAAGATAATATATCACAACTTTACGAAAAACTTAGTAAAATATACTCATATATTTCTCTCAGTGTATGGAAGTTACCTAGTAAGACCGTTTGAATATAATCTGGAAATGATCTTTGTAATTCATTTATTAAACTGATAAAAATAATATTCCGGATTAACATACGAACAATGGTAAATCTGCATTATAAAGGATAGTTAAATGTTAACAACGGCATTCAATAAAGATAAAAACAATTCATGTTTATTTCCTTTTGCTCTCTCGACGCTTACGTTTAACTATCCTTAAAAATGCTAATCCAGTATTGTTTTTGAGGTTAATCCAACATAGTATTTTCTAGTTTACGTTCTAGAAATATTTCGAATAATTGGCCTAAATGTAATTTAGAAATTATCCAAATGAGCATCTGATATGATTCAGAATATGATTCAGAAATTATTTTTACAATAATGTATATGTCATGGGTACAGCATAGCATAATGGGTTATAACATTCTGAAATAAATTTGCAATTTTTATTAATACTTTTTTAAATAAAAACTAATTAATAATTAAAGTTAATATTTAATTCAATTACTTTATTTCTTTTTATAGTGCTTTAAAATCAATTGTCAACTTTATCTTATTTGCTCCAGTGATTTTAAATTCAATAATTAAAATCCTTTCATGAAAAATCAAAAATTAAAATGTTGAATTAATACATAGTAAATTTCTATATTAAATATTGCTATTCAATTCTCAATAATTAATAATTGTAATTTCAATTTTAAATTTTATTCCTTCGTAAATTATGAAAGATATTAAACTGCAATTTTTTAAAGTAAAGTCGCATTTAATTATTCACTGAAACTTTGTACTAGTACATGAAATTATATCTTAATTCTTTAGACAGTGAATCGCCTTAAAATATGGAATTTCATACAGTAATTGAATTGATAAATAACATTAAATGGAACAACGTTCAATTTTTTTTTAATTTCAAAAAATGACAAAATAATACTTCTTAAAATATTATCTTTAAAGCGAATCTCATTCGTCTGCTGTCTTAAAATTATTATCTTTGTTAAATTACACGAAATAAAAAAAGCTTCTTATAAGTTTCATTATTTATTTTAAACCAAAGGAAATTGGTGTAATGAAAAACAAATATTAGTTTGATGTAAATTTAAAGTTTTCCAATAAATATTCTTTGATTAAAAGTTGCAACATATTGATGAAATATTTTGTTTCAATTAAAGCACGTAAATAAATAATATAAATATAGAAATCCGATAGAGATGAAAGTTGCAAACGGAAGATAGGTTCTGATTATATTTTATGCTTAAAGTACATGTGATTTTATTCATTTTTATCTTTATGTTCCTAATGGAAACTAAAGCCAGTACTAATTGCAGTACAGTTACACCGAGTTTCAATCAAATAAAATATCGCTGGGAATATTAATGTCGCCGTATAAAACGAGGGAAAAATCGTTCAATTGCACTGAACGGAACTTTTTCTTCGCGCTTATGAGCAAAGAATCGACGTCTTGCTTGTAGAATGTCATGTTTTGCATATGTAACTGAACCCATTAACGTCATTTGTTATCAATTGAACTATTTAAATTGCAAATGTATCGGTGCCGAGTAATATTTCTCCGGGCACCATGACAATAAGTTTTTGCAAAATATTACCGCGCGATCGGAAAACAAATATAAATTTATTTAACCAATAAAGTAGGGGCTTATAATGCGAATTCGCATGAAAACTCACACAGTAGGACCCTGTGCAACTTTCAAATTTCATTCTCGTTTCGTCATAATCTTAAGTGTTAGAAAGAAACGCGTAAACAAAAATAAGTATGGAAATGATTCAAGTTCTGGTGTAATTAAATAGTATGATGCCATAAATTATGCTAAGTTTTATCATAATTTTCACAATGCTGTTTATAAATATTCAATTTAATTATCACTTAAAAATTATTATTTGTTGAAATGATTAAGTAACCATTAGGAAAAGTAATTATTGCATTATTCAAAAGTGTCATTATTACAATATTGTTGATAAATTATTAATTAATGCAAAATTTTTTTTGAATATAATATTAAATATAATATTAAATATAATATTAAATATAATAAAATACAATAATATACCAATAGATTTTGAGGAAAATAGTTAATGAGACTGGGGGAAAAAAATATTATTCTTATAAAATATTCTTAAACGGAATGTGAATAAAATATTAAGCTTCGGTACAGAAAAAACAAAGCATGGCGATAAATTAATTCATTCTTTGTTTAATCATATTTCTTCTTACACATTGACAAGCGCAATCTGCAATATGTCAAACACTCAAGACGGATACTTAACGTATTGATTTTATTGTATGGCTTTAAATGCAATCAGAACTCATCACGGTGTCTCTTCGTTTAATAACTGTTCGAACATATTTATACGTATCATATCACACAATTCATATGTATATTTCGATGATCAGATATAAATTAAAAAATAAAAAGAAATTGAAGATTCATTTGAATTTATAAAATAAAACCGTCTCGCTTAAAGAACACGGTGCAAGGAAAAAAGAATTTGGAATTTTTTAATAGACTGAAATATTTGTAACTTTTATTACAAATATTATTATTTCATGCAAAGTTTTAACGCGATACACGTCAAAATGTTGTATTTTACAATTGTACAGTTCAGTTAACACGAAACAAGTTAATTTATGCTACTAGTTTTTTTTCACTCTCAACGTAAATAAGAAAGCAATATAAATGTTATCCTCTATTAACTTGTTTGAGTTTAACCCATTGTAACTGTGCTTCACCTTATATTTAACACACTTCTTATTACTCATTCTGGGTTAGGATCTCTCGTGGAAAAATTGTCTTATCATAACATTAAAAATTATAAACATATTTAAATACTCGGATTTGACGGATAGATGACCCCGCTCAAAAATATTAAACTTGGTAACAGTACATTCCTTGTTATGTTACTTTTCTCGACTTTTCAAGACCTCCTTACTCGCAACGTATCTGCCCGCGTATCGCCCGAATAAATCTGAAATTAGGTTCTCGATTGGCAAGACGGAAGACGGGAATAAAAGAGCAATTATCTCGGCATCAGAATTTGATTAAAATTTCGAAACCACCCGGGTCGACCTCGTGACACAAAAAGCTCGTCTCGAAAAAAATTTGCGCGGCGAGCAATTACGCCCGGTGCGCGTCTGGGCAGTATCTCCGCGGCAGCCTTCGCGTCGCAATAACCCAGAAGCCCGCGGCCTCGCGCAGCGGGTCCGGAAGCGCCGGCAATATTTCACGCACGGTCGCCTTCGACGTGTACACAAATCGTGGAAATTTCGCCTCGAGAGTGCGTGCCTCCGGGGGCCTTCACCCACATATCCGCGCGCAACCACTCGGTCAACCGAGGGAAGCGCGCGCGCGCGCGCACGAAACGGGCCAAGTTCGAGGACCGCCGTAACGTCGCGAGCTTGACCGACGGAATTGGACCGCCGATTCATGTAGGTTTTAACAATTTCATGTGAGAAAATACACTATTCCTATACCGAGAAAAAAGTTATCTTGTTAACTTTCGGGGTAACGGGAATTCTGGTTGAATTAACCATATTATGGTATTTTAATTAAACAATAGGTAACTTAGTTAATATTGCTATATATGGTAATAATTGATATAATATTCTAGCCATATATGGCTTTAAAATTTTTCTTATATTGAAACAAATTAATAATATTGATAAAATAAAATGAAATATTGAAATAAATTAAATTATGATCTGTACGAATTAAAAAAAAGTATATGTCCATCTAAATTTTTTTATTTTCTTATATGAAATTGTTATATATATATATATGACCCGTTTTTATTAGGGCGTCAAGATCGGCATGCCACGAAATTCGCGAGCATCGAAGCGTTCGCGGCTCGGGCCACCGAGATCGAGTATGCGCGCGTCGTTATCGCCGGTAAATACACGCGCCAAGCTGCGAGGAACCGTTGTACGTCGCGCATAAATTACGGAAGGCGCGGCGAGGGCCAAATGTCGGAATAAATTGCTCTTCGCCCATCGGGCGAATTCACGGCGGTGGGGGAAAATTTGTTGGGAAAAGTTACCGCAATTTTCAACGATCTTTATAAAGTTGATCTATGTTTATTTTCATACAAGTGTAAGAAATAATCGGTTTAGTTTATAACGTGTACTGAAATGATTTTAATAATAATTTTCCTAAAGTAATATGAGCGGAAACAAGTTATAAGAGATATTACTATAGTGTATAAAGATACTGACATAAAATCATTTTGTAATTCATTAGTACTTGGAAGGTATCAAAATATTAGCAAGTGTTCTATAATTTTTGCTATATTTAGTACTAATAATTCAAACCATTATTTAATGAATTTAAACGTTGAAATATTATTTAGAACGAAATAATGCATGATAATGAAAAGTTGAAACATAATTCATCAAAAAGTCATGAACAAAATTTTTCTCGAAAAAGCCTAGCCTCGTCCTTTTTTTACCTCTATGAGGTTTTGTGGAGATTTTAATATACTGTAACAATATCACGGTCAAGCCAAATACGAAATAAAATCATTTGTCACTGTAACTGGCTTACCATTTCAATTAGCAAAATGTGTCCATTTTCGATCGACGTTATTATTCGCAAATAAAAGTAAAAAAAAAAAGAAAAGAAATAAAAGGAAAGAAGGCAATAAAAAAAAAAGGAGGCACCGAGCTTGTACCAATATTTAAATACAATTGACCCCGATGACCCGTTGGCAGCTTGAATTCACCGTTAATAAATGTACAATCGCCGCTGATCGTAAGTGGATTACTCCGACGGGGTCCTCCCGCACTTTGTCAATCAAACGCACGCCTCGCGTCCCGAATAATAAAGTTGATAGCAACTTCCTCTTTTGGCACCAATAATTCATCTTAAGAAACGTCCGTGTGCAATTTATTTCGCGGGCTGAAAAGGGCAGCTTTGCGATGTATTTCGGCGATTACTTTGTGGCCGGTACGATGATGATGTCGACTGGAAACAGTATGCATCGAATCGCGGCGTAAGACGATTTAATCGGCTTATACGTCCAGAGATTTTACATGAATGAAGTACTAAGCCCCGGCTGGGGGTTTAGTGCGCGCTCGTGATAAGGTTTCCAATGAATTGAGTAACTTATTAAGCGAATTTATGACGGAAAATATGAATTATGTTGTTACAAAAATGAATCAAGCCCCCCTCCCCATTCAAGTCCAAAAAAGATGAGGTGGTGAAGAAGTTTTGTCGGCATCCCGAGTGAATAAGTCCAGTGAATTCCAAATTTGAAAATGAAACGTTCTAAATAAATGATATTTAGTAAATATCGTGAACTTTCCCAAGTGGAAACTGTAATACGGACAAATTTTTGTACTATCTGTCATGCATTGGCAGTTGGTACTGGCCCAAACTTAAGCTGTATCTGAGCATCAGCTAAATCCGTACAGGTTGCGTTACATTAAAATTTCGCAACAGATGAAACAAGATTGCCCGCAGACACCGAACTCGTTGAATCACTGGCACAACAAATAGATACGCAAAATATAAATATAATAATCGGCAGATAATTCAGCTTCAGCCGATGAAAACGGATGTTTGCGTTCGACGGGTAAACCCACTCTGACCCAAATAGCTTTTTCAAGCCGCGCCGAAAAGAATCATATTTCTTTCGAATGAAAATCGCCTGAAACGTCGATAAAAATCTCCGCTGGCGGGATGAATTGGCCGCGCGACCGCCGCTTAATTTATTCAAACGCCACGATACCATCTGGGCAGACCTATTTCGAGCGCAATTTTTGTCGGCCAACAATCGTTATATTAATGACAATACGGAGAATGACTGATGGCGCGAAGGCGAATCTGCGAGGGCTATCAAAGAGCGCGGACCGTCGACCATCAATGGGTCTCCGGGCTGCTCAATGGATTGTACGCGACAAAGAGCACGTTTTCGCCGTCTTATCTCTCATTAGCATCGCGCCGATACCGGCCGATGAACGATACGGGCGCGCGACCCTCGCCTTAACGCGGCAATTCAAATTTGCCCCGGCGACTTCTCGCTGATTCGCGCGATTCTTCACGCCGGCTTAGCGGCGCCATTTTTTTTATCAAACACTCAAGACTAAGTATCGCGCTTTCTCTCGATCCCGTCTAAAAAAAGGGGGGGGAGGGGGGGTGGAAGACCGAACAAAGGCGACGTTCAATCTCCAAAACCGATCGAAATTCGCGATCTCAGCACGCATTGTCGCGGTCATTGAAAATCGTAATAAATAATAGCGGGCAATATAACGCAAACGATAACGCGATATTCGTCGACCGATTAGAAGTCGAGATTTTCAAACCACTTTCGACGTTTCACTCGCTTTATCTCAAGTCCGCATCGCGATTCTGGTTCGAACTCAGGGACTCCGTTTGAATGCAACGATGATTTTCAAAATGACGTTAATTAAGCGTAAGAGCGGTCGCGGCGAATCATCGCTGATTGATTAATAAAGTGCGGTGTTTCGAAACAAAAGGCCCGCGTGAAAGTTGACCTCTCCTTTGGCGGGGTCATTTTCCTAGGAAATTATTTGGCTTTGAAATCATTGGTTCGGGATGAATGGAATTGAAAAATGTTGACCTTGATATTGCGATAAATTTGATATCGTTATTCAACGCGCTGTTCTGTATATTGTATAATTTGTTCGAATTTCGAAGAGAAGATAACTTTTATTGATTCTTAATTGGTGTATATATGAAGTATACAAATATTGTACCAGGAATTATGTCATTTTTAGGAAATTGTAATCAGAGTTCATTACACTTAAACCTTGTAAAAGTTTATTCCACATATTTACGTATTCAACAGTATCAAAGCGATCGATTGTGAGATTTAATAATTTATCGCTGAATGAATATTAAAAAGTTTGATTTGTTTGTGCACCTCGTATCTTTATGAAAGATAATTTTGTTTAACCATTAGATAAAGCACAATCGAATTACGTTTTCGGGATTTGGATTATCCTAAAGATGATAAAAGTGTCAACGACAGAGATAAAGAATATACTAAACTGGAAAAGAAAAAGAAAAATGATTCTCATGAAAATTGAATGCATTTCGAGAATTTAATTCCATCCAACTGTCTCAAGAAAGCCAAAAATCACCAACTGTTCATAAAAATCGAAACTTATTTGACAGTCAAAAACATTGTTCTTAATAAAAATCATTCCCTTGCCACGATTCGCTCGAAATGTGTCATCAGATTTTATTCTCCCAGAGTTGTAGTAGCATATTCCAAGAATATTGTTCGCAAAAATACGGCAAAAGTCAGCTTCAATAGAATCCTTGGTCCCTATTTATTTGTCCGCGATAAATAACCACTCTTGGGCTTAAATACCTTTGCAAGGCCATGACAAATTTCTAAGCCTAGCTGCAATCACGTTTGCGTGACTAATAGGAGAATTCGGGATGATCGAATAAATGCGAATATGACGTGTAAATAACGCGAGCCGTAAAATTATTCCGAGGTAGAGGGGCGAAGTAGCTGGGCGAGGCTTTTTCGTTTCCTCGTGGCGTTCCGCGTAGAGCTTTCTCGCGGAATTCTAAACTGGGCGAAGTCATTAAACTTGTACACGTGTTGTCGCGCGGATATTCGGCAAATCGCACGTCCGCTATCTTCGAACGGATTCGCTTTCCGGACCAACGACCGGATTTTCGGGCGTGAAAAAAAAAGCACGCTCTCAATTTACGCTGACCCAGATCAGCAAGCTATTACGCAAGCTGCGAAGACGAAAGAAAAAGAGCGTCGCCGATTTGCATGAGTTGAATTCAGAAAATAAAATTATATCTAGTTGATTTACTTAAATTTATGACTTTTTTCGTATCTGCTCATAAATCATGCACGCAATTACATATATACGATACAATATCAAAATATATATGACCGTAAATGGTCGTTGTTAATTTATTTTGGTACAAATTATTCCACTTAATAAGTGTGTAACTTGAAAAATACTGTTATAGTAATATATAGAAAGTTTTCTTAAAGTTGATCCATTTTTGTAGTTTCAATATCAACCATTGACCAACATTGAAATTGTATTATCACGAAGTTCACTGAGAAAGAAGGGAAAAGATAATTTACCAGTTCTGAACGTCTGATATCTAAATTTACCAGTTCTCTGTGAAAACATTTTATGTTTATTTTAAATATAGGAAAATATCTCTTCAATTTATTTCCTAACAAATTAAAATAACAATTAGTAATACTTCATTTTAAAAATTTGTGTATTACTACAACTTTTTCTTTGCTAATATACAGCAAATCTTTCTGATTCTTCGCCCTGCAAAATAAGTGCAGAAACTGTCATATAATCTGCAAAATTTAATTTAGAAAATACAAAATTCTCTTTTGAGTCGATAATAAAAATGAGAAAAGCGAGTGGTAGATGCTGTTCGAGGCACAATTACAGTAGCGAAGTAGACGCGCATTACTTAGTTCGTGCTTTACGACGCCTATCAAGTAGGTCGTAGGTCCTCGCAATGAAGGACCGATTCACTATGGAGTATCTTATTTCAGACCACCAAAGATTTGTTCCGTCGTAAACTTCGTCTTTGTTCAATGTGAACATCATAATGTCGCGATGAAAACGTCGGATGACGAGACTGGACCGATAAATAAGCTCTAATGGAGATGCTTGTTAGTAGCGCTGTGCCGGTTCTGGATAGTTTTAGAAAAAGCGATTGTCATTAAAGTGTTTTTCATACGTTATTACAGTAATATAATGAAATGTAAAATATCGTACAATAAAAATAACACGTTAGGGGTGATGCTGCACAAATTATTAAATTTTAGAGATGCATTTTCTTGCTCGAGTGCTCTTTTCTTGGAAGATAAAGTAGAACTGCTTTAGTCAATTATTCTGGTACAATTAAGACCCGCTTATAATTCTTTTATTTCTGAATTACCGTGATATTCGTAAAGCTTCTTTTTCTTTTCATAGATAAACGTTGATGAAACAAAGAGGAATCTTCTTTGTTTTATATACTTTGCAGTCAGAGTAAATATAAAGATAAAGGAATGAATTTTAATGGTGTTACTTTTATTGTAATTGGAATTAAGGAACGAAAAATTTAATTAAATGCTTTCAATTTTATAGTCACTCTGATTTATATACAATGTTTAATACTAATATTTGATAATATTACTTTCGACATAGCGCTACTTTAACACTAAACCTAGCAGAGCGATCAAATAACCGCTTTTAAGACTTTAATAAATAATTTTAAATTCCTACTGCACGACTTTTTATATAATTTACAGTTATTTAAATTTAAATGTAAAATATGACATTTAAACTGTCAAAAATAAATAGCTACTTTATTTATAATCATGTCAACTGGAAAAGAATATTTTGAAAAGCGGTTATTTCAAATTATTTTAATTATTAGGTTCAACGTTAATCATCGCTATAACTTACGTGCGTGCAAAAGACAGTGACACGTATTACTTTTGAAATTCAAACGGCAAATTTTACAAAAGTACTCCGCCGACCATTTACGCCGATTTTATTCATTACAAGGGCCGACTGCTAAGTCGAAACAATGTATAACCTCGTGACAATGGCACTCCGTCATCCTCGCGATTTCGCTCCGCGTCGTTTATTCGCGAATCAATTTATTTATCCATCCAACAGCGATCTCCGCTCGATTTAATTCCGTCGGACAAACTCGGCCCGATAAATTCCCCGGCAATTTATCACCTTATCATTGCCGGCAACGCAATTGTATCGATGCATCCCACATTGTCGCCGGTCGCGTTTTTTACGCGCGCGCGCGTGCTCGCGCGATTGCCAAGCCGGCCGTAAATTTCGTCGGCGCGCGAGGTTAGGCGTAAACCGTACGGCGATTATGTTTATCGGCGAGCGCTATAAAGCGCTATCGCGCGCACGTCGCGGCGGACAAAAAGTCGCGCCCGACGAAAAATAGAATGCCGAGACGCGCGCGCGCTCTTTTCTAATTGTATCGGCATATTAATGCGCGCGAGAAAGCGCCCCGGCCTTTTCGCCCATTAGCTCGTTGCGTGTGGGCAACGGTGAAAACTCAATCTCCGGCGAGCTAGAAATTGCCGCGGTTCCAGTCGACTAGCAAGGATTGGTAGAGATTCCCTTAGTAAAAATTGAAATACGTGATGAAATATGGTCCCGGTTGGGCTTCCAAGAGAGGCTGACCAGGTAACCCGATAAGATTAACATTCTATCAAAAATTTGGCGGGGTCCTGCCATGGGTACCATTGGGGACCATATCAATACTCGGCGTTAAATTCCTAATCATTGCCAGACCAGGTTATTTGGTCTGGTCCCGGCGTGGTTCCAACGGGGTTAACTGTAATTGGTCAGGCCATGACCAGGTCACAGAAAGGCATGCCTAATTTAACGCCACCGGGGCCAAAACAAGCGAGGCGCTTAAACAAATAAGCCCTAAAGAACACCAGGTGGCGATAGTTGCACGATCAACGGCGCGCGTCTAATGCCATTTGGAGGGGGAGGGGGATTTTTTCGCGCGGGCCGAAAGTGAAATTGGCCGACGTGAAGTGGCTCGTTAAGCGGCAAAAAGTTGCCGAATGGAAAAAATGTTGGCATTCCTGGGCCGGAGTAACGGCCGGCGGCGTAATTGGAGAAACCAAATTGAGCCGACAAATTGTCAGCCTCGCTTACCGTAGCCGCGCTACCAACGTCGCGTCTAATTCTATCTCGGCCTCCGATACGTCCGCAAAGTTGTTATCTACGTCATAAAAGCCCCCGAACGAGCCGGGGCACAAAGCGGCGCGCTCGCGCTTTGTCTAGGACCACGCCAGGTTCGATCGCCCCTCTATTAATAATTCCACCGACACCGCCACGCTTTCCTTCCCCATCCCAACCCCTCCGAACGTCATGCAAATTTAGATTCGCGTTTCGCGATTCCTCGGGGCGACCCGCTATTAGCGCCAACGCATGCTAAAGTCCCGGTTTTGCAATCGCTTTTAAGGAATCTTCGGAGCAAATAAAGACCTTGTCCCCGGTTTTGCTCGTGGGGCGTGAAAACAAACGAATTATTGAACGGGTACTTGGAACTGTATTTGAACGGGATTGCCGAGCGAAATTGTTTGGTTGTTTTGAATTGTAAAAAGTAGTTTATTTAAAGTTTGGGTAAAATTGGGAGGAATTGTTTTTTGTTGTACGGTGGTTAATCTGATAAGAAAACATCAATTTCGTTAGAGATAGTTCAAAAGTCTGTACGAATGGTTCTTTTTTCATTAGTATTGGTAAATTGCACTAATAATAATTATTATAAAACTATAATTATATATTTTATGGAGCATTTCAGATATGACATTTTACTTACACTTTCAAAATTTAATTAAAATAAACCTTTATTTATTATATTCAATCATAAATATTAATAATTTTGGTATAATAGTTTGACAATTAATTAAAGATAAATGTAATTCCGTAATATGCCTGTTAATGTTTAAATAAAAATGATCATTATCATTAAAAAATAATAATTTTTTTAATTAATTTAAATTTAAATTGATCATGTTTTAAGAATGATTGTATTTTAAAAATATTAAATATTCGAGACGCGGGTTCAGAACCACAAATTCGGTGCACGTTTGATACACAAATTGAAATCGTGACTGTGAAAACCGGACGATGTTTCTTGTCATAAGCCAAACGTTCAATCAACATTTTGCGTTATTGATTTGGGGATTTTTATTCGCGTCCAAAATTAGCAACGACGCCGATTCGATGACTGATTATGTTTATTATTCGTATCTTATTTCTGGCGCCTATCGCCGTAACTTCGTTTTGTTATTCAACGTCCGTGTGTGTGTGCTGTATCGCGCATTAATTTTGATGTAATGAGTCAGCATTTTGAAATTCAGTTAGAATTTCAGACACGGGGGATCCCGTGGGCTCGAACAATAATTATTACATTATACATGTGAAACGTGTTTACGATCGACGCCGAACAACAAAGGTGTCATAATATTTTGCGTTATATAATTCATCGCTCGTCCCGATAATAATTACAAAACAATTTCGTTACGTATCGGGGCCCCGGGATCTACTTGGGACTGCGAGATGCAATTTCGTCACGTTTAATTTGATTTTCTGATAGTCAGTCGCGCGGAATGGTAACTTTTCTGGGGTTTCCTTACCCTAGAATTCGACACGAATGGGGTCGTGTAAACAGTTGCAGTTTGGTTTTTCCGCGATGACTTGGGGAGTTTGGAATTTCTTCAATGAAACACAAATGTTTATGTCGTTAAATTTGTAGGAAGTTGAATTATGCATTCGGAAATAATTTGCCATTTTTCAGCGCGTCTGTTTGGCTACGTGAACGCTTGATTAAGCTTTTAAGCTTTAGCATAATCCATGCGTGCTTATTAATAAAGCGTTTTTTTCTTCCTTTAATGTTTCATCGTTTTTTTTTCTCTTTTTTTTGTTCGTTGTTTATTTTTATTATCTTTGAAGAAAAGTGGATGTATTTGTTTACACACAAAACAGTTTCAATGTTCTCTACTATATGTATAGTAGAAATGTCATCTAGAATGAAAATTTTTAAGTAACTTCGTAAATATACTTTGAGAAAAATATGGAAAATAATTTTACTGTTTCTAACATTGTCTTAGATACATATCCATCTTTGAATAAATATTGGTTTTAAAAATAAAGGTACCAGTTTTAAATATTATGTTTATAATTATATATGGGAAATTTTTCTTTTTAAAAAACAGTGATTTTGATTAATAAACTGACGTGTATCTGAAACAATTATAAGGACAATAATATTATGTGTCATATAGAAATATTTGTTAAATATTTTACTTATAAATAATTTATATAATTCTGTAATTTTAAAGTATAGTTTCTTGTACGCGAACGCACGTCAAGTTCTAGATGATCGTATCATTTTATCCCAATATTTGTATTGAAAAAAAAAAAACCATACAAAACACGCATATATAAAAAAAAAGAAAAAACAAATCTCTCCCGCTGTCAAAAATTACTTTATTTCCATTCCAAAATTATCTTCAATGGGAAAGATACGCATCGATATCGATGAAATAAAAAGTCTCATTTGAATAATTCCTGTGGCTAAAAAAGTGTTTACACTTTTTCAGCTTTAATACCTAATCCTTCGTCAAGCCCCGTCGATTATAAATTCCCGGCCGAATCAAGGCAGCATCCCCGGCAGAAAAATTTGCCACCTCCCGAATGGGCCTGCCATTTGTCCCGATAATTCGATTTATGGTCTCACAGGGGGGGGGGGGGGTTATCCGTTCGGATATCCTCGAAAGCGACGTCCGAGGAGTTGCAAATGCGGCGCGAAGTCTGGCGAATCGCGCGAGAACGTAGAACCCTAAATGTCGCCGCGAAAAAACGACGACGCCGGCATAAATAACGCGCGGTTGATTACATGGGAAAGTTCGGCCGATAAATCTCCGTCGGGCGGGGGGAGTAAAAAAGGGATATGCTAATTTCACCGGGGTTTCCAGATACCGAATGCGCCGCGTTCGATAATTGACGCGTCGATGAAGGGCCTCAACCGGGTCTCAGTTGCGTAATGCGCGCGTGAAAAAGTGCTTTCGATGCCCGTCAAATTGACTGGCACGAGGTCTTTCAAAAGGGCGACGCGTCTCGGCCACGAAATTATCGCGCTAATCATCCCACAAATGGAGGCAAATTTTGTTTTTGCGTTCGGACCCGGCAGGTTGAATAAGGAGGAAGTGAAATTCGCTTCTTTCAATTCAAGATTTTTTGTCGGTTGAAGTCAAATTGAAAAATTAATTGCATTCTTAAAGATTTTTTAAAGTGATTTTCGTACCTAGGTGGTAGTTAATGGCTGATTTTCGAAGTTTCTGGTCTTTTGCGTGAGTTGTTTTTAAAGAAATTAGTGGTCATGATGTGGGATATCATAGAACAGTTTCATAGTAATAATTTTGTAGTATAAATATTATTGGTACTATTAAAGTGGTATGTTAAGAAAAATATTGATGTTTTAAGTTATTATACTGTCTCAAAAAGTGGAGACAAAGTTTGTTTAAATGTCATATTTTAATGTTATAAAAGAGGTTATAAAATGAACAATAATTTTTATTATAGTGGATCCATATGAGTTTGTACTATTTGCATAACATCTTTTGTAATATATAATAAATATGACAACGCAATAAACTCTGTCCACACTTTTTGACAGAGTATGATAATAATTTTCAACGCAACATTTTTCTCAGTGTATAGATAAGCAAAAGTCATGGAGAACGTAAACAGTCTTTTATTATAATTTTGTGCTTCGAATCTTAGTCACCTTTAACTCTTACCTTTACAGATTAATATTACAATAAAACCTTCCTTATATAAGTTTTGTTTATCTTCAAAAATATACGAAAAATAATTTTTCTTGTTTAAATCTTTCTATGTGGCAGAATTAAAACTTCATAGAAAGCTCCATAAAAGCCAATCATTAAATTCAATTAAGTAAAGATAACATAATTTAAAGCATTCTCGACAGTACAATTCAATTTAAAGAAACATACCAGAATATAAGACGGAACAAGCGAAAAAGTTAAATAACCATAATGAAATGTGATTTTCGTTGCTGTTAGCCGAACGGATGACAGATAAAGCAATTGAAAATGATTGTCAATAATTCGAAACTAGTTACAACTTTATTGTGACACCGGGCGAGGCGGAATTCATTTGGCTCGAAATGTAATTGTATAATCGGACGAACGAAAAGTCACCGGTCAGGGCGAATTATGACTGGGCCGAAAAAATCATATTTTGTCGCCGGGATAATATCAATGGCAAGCGTCAAATAGAATTCACGAAAGAAAGGCATCGCGCGAAAGACCGGCGTGTCGTAATGGGAAATTAGATAACTATTGATTTTTATTGCACAAGTAAGCAGCCGTTTGGTCGATCGTAGGTGGGAATTGAAAATGAGCTGGATCGTGGCGCGTAAAAACTTCGCCAAATAAATAATGCGCGTTTCCGTTCATTAACATAAATCATAAGTGATTTACAACTGTTTACCGCGATAACGCGAATGGGGGAATAAATTAGCCCTGTGATCAGTGCTATTTCAATTTGTTAGCAAACGTAATGCGATTAAGGAAACACTTCTTATAATTGAGAAAATTGCACGCTGATTAGTCAATTAGCGAATCAAGTAACGACAAACGTAGCCGGGTTCCTCATTATTTCGAACGATCGTTAAATCAGTTTCCGGTTAGGAGCATTTATTTCCTCGTCAAACGAAGTACTTGTGGTCCATATTTAGATAGTGAAATTCGAAGGGGGAATCGAGTCAGTTCCTTTTTTGCAAAATGATTTTACAAATGTGCTTTTTTAGAGATGCTTTGGTTGAGTGAAAGTGCCCTAGTAAAAATTTTTCGTGGCATGCCACATTAGTGGTATGGTCCTTACGTGGATATCACATGTACAGCCCTACCTAGGTTTGCCATATCAGGGCCATATAAGGTCCCTATTAGGAAAACATGAGAAAGGGTATCATCACAGGGGCCCGATCGGGTTTCCATGTCGGGGCCAACCATAGGGTGTAACGCATGGCATCGATGTGGTCCCGATGAGGCACACCAACAATTCAGTTGCCAAAATGGCATGCCACTTCGGGGCCAGATAGGGATACATTCACGATTTCGTACTTTTTTGTCATGGTTAAAATTCGAAAATCCTATCAGGTCATGATATGAATTCCAGTCAGTAGCCATATTAAAAAAAAAATGTGTAATTTCATTCGTTTGCCATAACAGAGCCCGGATTGCATTTATTTAAATTCATTACATTAATTATAAAATCTGACATATATGCGCACAAACACAATACAAGAGAATTTGCGTTACTTTACTTTTAGTTTAATAAGTCCCATTGTTTGGTGTATTCAAGTAGCCACTTTATTGAAATGGGCTCGGATTAGCTGCCTCGTATAAGGCTGGCAATAGCTCCAGTGGTAAGGTGTTAGGCAACTGCGACGGCACTTTAGTAGGTGCGGTGTTCGATTCTCAACGACGGCGGATTTTTCTGAGCGATATTTCGTAAGTGAGTGAAAATAAAAATACACTCGACGCTCCCATTTTCAGCCTTCTCATTTTCAACGTGCTCCCATTTTCAGCGAAATTTCTTCCCCATTTTCAGCGGAAATGTTCCATTTGTTTCGTTATTGAAACGCTATATCCGGTTCGCTGTTTGACCAATAATAACTGAATATCGCTGGCGGGAAATTTAAACTTGCTTAATTCATTAATAATTGTATACAGTTTAAGGCAGTTTACAACCGAAACAACCGAATAGAAGTAACCAATGAAAATATACATGCGCTAAACACGTGCGCAATTCCGCCCCGCTGAAAATGGGAGCGTTTCCGGTCTCGATCTCGCTGAAAATGGGAGCGTCGAGTGTAAGTAAAAATAAATAAAAATATACACCACACTTTGATAGAATATACTGCGCGTATAGCGCAGTATTCGTTAGAGTCGAGCCCTAAAATAGGATCAATTGAAGTCGATAGCGATACCCCGTGATAGTCTCGTTCGGTTTAAGCAGTTCATAATAACTTTTCATCGCCAGTCATGATACGGTGCAAAAACCTTTTCTTTTCTGCCGTTGAAGCAGTAGTTCGCACGTGCCAAAACGCCGTTCGACATCTCTCGGATTCAATTCATACAGCACCCAATGTCCTTGCTTCTGGATCATTCCTAACCCTTTTAAACGTTTTGAAACAATTGACTCATCAACTTGTAACGTTTTTCCAAATTCTGCTAGCGTCTGAGATGGGTCTTCATCGAGTAATAGCTCTAATTCTTTGTCTTCAAATTTTTTCGGTTCGCTAGAACGTTCTTTATCCTCAAGTTCAAAATTATTATTTTTGAAGCGTCGGAACCAGTTTCTGCACCTCGTATCCGAAAGAGCATTGTCACCATTCGGCTCAACAAGAATTCTATGTGCTTCAGCTGAAGATTTCTTTTGAATAAAGTAGTGCAATAAAATTTCCCTTAAATACACTTTATTCGGCACAAAAGTAGACATTCTCAGAACTAATAAGAAATTACTTTGTTTACACTAAAATGAACTATCATACACTGAAATTTAAGGTTAGATACGGTGCTTCCTTGCATGTGCATTACCATTCGAAATTCCATGCACGGAGTATTGCTACTGCCATCTTTGAAGAAACAGCGAGAACTTATTCAAGGTACGAATATAAATATGTCTAAAGTGGTATCTAAGGAAGTTTTTACTAATGAAGTTAAATTTGAAAACTATTGGAATATTAAGAAAAGTGGGGCGAGACCTCAAATGTCCTAATAATT
>JABFPN010001448.1:0-29197 GCA_022817305.1 Leptoteleia sp. ZL-2020 | reverse complement strand
TGGCCCTAGGTTGGCATTATCCAAGTGCAACTAGTAAGGGCCTATAAAAGCCCGGGCTATTGCCAGTATGGGGGATATCTGGGTAAGGCGTTACAAAACTAACTAGGACCCAGATTAGATTACATAGTCTGGACCAGTATAGGGTTACCCAATATCGGCAAACCCGGAGTGGCCCTACCAAAGACCCAGACTGGCGTGCCCTTTCTCGGAACGCCCGCCGGGCTTGCCCTGGTAGGGCCCGGATTTTAATCCGGGTATACCCTGACAATTCTTACTAGGGTAGAAATACATACTGTATTTTATCATTTCTTTCGTGTTCTGTCGTAAGTATATTCATAAATTGCCTTCTGGGATTTGACTCCTACTTATTACAGGAAGATTAACTAATTTTTTTGCAGATAAATAAATATTTTCTCCTGTAAAAAAATCTTAACTCATGTAACTTAAATGTGACCAATGATTAATCATTATCAACAACTCAAAGTGAATAAAATCATGGATTTTACATCACACGTTACATCCTTTAAGCCATCAAAGTTCTTTCGCCTTGGTACTTTCAGCTTTCAGCATCGCCTCCCGTTTGCCGACGAATGTCCAAAAATCGTCGGCGAGCAATTGTGGCTCCTCGAATGCCGCGAAGTGGCCGCCCCGGGGCATGTGGTTGAACTGAATGATGTTCTTGTATCGGTCGCTAACGAACGATTCCGGTTGGTACGCTAATTCGTGCGGGAAGACCGCACACGCGGTCGGCACTTTCACTGGTACCCTGCAATTGGAGTTACACGCGTAATTAACGATAAAAAAGTCATTAACCCATCGTAAAGTGGTAATAAAAAAAAAAAAGATGAATTTTCGTGAAAATGCTCGTTACTTGGTACCTGAAAATTTGCATCATATTCTTGTTGAAAGATTCCGCGTAAAGTCGTTGGCTCGTCGCGATCGAATTTGTGACCCAGTATATCATGACGTTGTCGAGCAGCTCGTCTAAGTTGTACTTCTCAAGTAGACCACCGTCCTCGCGGAACTTGTATTCCGGGTTCGTCCACGTGCTGAATTTCTCGAGTATGTAGGCCGCCAGCGCCGACGGCGAGTCCGAAAGAGCGGCACCTTTCCAAGCAAAGTGTTCCGTTTTTTTTTTAACACTTTATAAAAGGATGCCTCGAAAGTTTACATTCGTACAAGTGTTTGCGATCGAAAGAACGTGCACTAATGCAAACCATTTTATGGGCGTGGTATTTTTCTTTTTTTCTGGCAAAGTTTAGAAAATTTAATTGCCGACTTTTAACGTTTTCCTTTGCCGATTAATACTCGAGGTAATGATATGTAGATGTAGTGGAAACAGTTATTGCAGAAAAGTTTGACGAAATAATGTACAGTGAGAGAAGAATGTTTACTACAAAAAGTATAACCAAATACGTAAATATTATGATTTTGCACTTTATTTTGACAAATTTATAAATACATTATACAATTTTTGATTGTACTTTTTATAGCATTGTCCATCATATCCTTAAGTTACAAAGAAAGATTATATTTGTTTCAAGTTTTTCCTCCCAGTGTACATACATATCTTTTTAGTTTTCGTTTTTGTATTTCCATATCTTATTTGAACTTTTTATTTACATACCTGAATCTTTGCAATTGAATTCCGAAATTTAGTTTTAAATCGGAGTATAGTATGCTTTTAGTATTAACGATTCTTCTGATTAAAGTTCATCATTGTATTATAAATTTCTAATAAAAAATTACCTATGGTGTCAGGTTTGGTAGCTTGAATGTGCATGTAACCAGTTTCTTCGATAAGTTTTCCCCAGTGGTGACTCAAAGGGTACATTTTTGATTTGTGCTCCTCGCGGACCACCAAAGATGGTATGAAAGATCCCAAAATTGACCAAAATATGTTTTTAGGTCCAAACACCATACACATGTTCAAGTGTATTCCATAAACTCTGAAAAGGTTGCATTCTTTAAATAAAATTGTTCACATGATTATAAGCTTGAATATAAAGTATAACTACATTAAAAAATATATATGAGGTATATCTAAATTGACAAGGTGAATGAACAAACTTTTCGGGGTATAAAGATGCTAAACTGCTTGTGATAGCCGATCCCCAATCACCACCTTGAGTGTAAAACTTTTCATGGCCAAGTCTGCTCATTAAATGTTTCAATACCGTAGCCATCTGAAATGAATCGTTTAATGATTAAGTATCTAAATCAACTAATGCATCTGTTTTAAAAATTATTCTGGCGCAATAAATATATTTTATATAATGTTTCATTATTTATTAAATTAATTAATGTAATTTCCATTTAACTTCATTTTCAAGATTCTAATTTTTCTAATATTATTATTTACATAACTCTGAAGTTATATAATTAAAATAATAATAATAATAATACCTCAAAGCATCCTAATCCTGGTCGTACAGCACCTTGTGAAAAACCGTAACCTGGTAACGATGGCACAACGACTTCAAAAACGTAATCTACGTTTGGTCTGGGTGTGGTTAATAGAGGAATTATCTTCTGAAATTCGACTATCGATCCAGGCCAACCGTGAACAAGTAACATTGGTATCACCTTTATATTTCGGTCTTTTGGTACGTTTGGTTTGATGTGCTGGAAGTGTATTGTAAGACCTGCAACGAAGCATGAAAAAATAAGTTTAAATTTAAACAACAAAAAATCTTATTGATATATAATAAGTCTTTTTATTTCTTGCTAGTGAATACATTTTTTGGAAAGTTTAAATGGGGAAGAAGCTTCATTCATTTGAATCTCCCTTGGTACACAAACATATTATTTTTTGTATTATATTTACAATTAAACATTGATATTTATAGAATTCATTTAATTAAACATCGATTATTAAACGAATTTCATTTTAAATACTTTTCAATTGAATGCCCTTAATGTTTCCATGAAATAATTTGTTACCTAAAATATCTGTCACGTAATGAGGATATTTATTCAAGAGCTTTTGTCTTTTGGACCAATTATAATCATTGCGCCAATATTTCAAAATGGTTTTTAAATAATCCGTAGATATTCCGTAAGTCCACGCTGCACCTTCCAAAGGTTTTACAAAATCGCGTGTTCTATCGAGGCGATCGTTTAAGTCATCAATAACCTGTTAAATTAAAATTTAACATGAGCGTAAATTTTATTTCCTTTGACAACAATTAAACAGTTTCATTTATCACCGCACATAAGATCGTACCAGATGATTATGCGATTTGAAAAAAACTCATCATGCGATATGAAAAAAGAAGATAAAGAAACTTGCGTGCATAAGGTATTATAATGCATATAATTAATTTAAGCCCCTGCGGGCTGAAGTAGAATAATTTTTTCAGATGTATGGAAAAACTTATTAGTAGATTAGAATTTTATTCTAGTGCTACATTGTAAGTTATAACCCCGCACAATTAAAGTTCAAGTTCATTTATATGCGTAAATAAGTCAGTAAATATCTTCAGTATTTTTTTTTCTACCATTGTCTATTACGTAATTTTATACACCGAGAAACGTCTAATTTCAAATCAAATCTTACTTGTGATTTTATCTTTAACATTAATTATTTTGTAATCCAAATTTTATCTGCAAGATATATTGACTAAACGATTAAGTAAACAATGTACATTAAAGTCAAATATACGCGCAATTTTTCCTTTTTTATGTTTTTTTTTCACTTTGATAACTTGTCAGAAATCAGATATATATTTGGTATATCTGTTATACATCTGATATCTGAACAATTTAAGTTTAAAAATTGCAAACGTTGATAAATACACGGAGAAAACTGTACTGTTGAAGCAAGGCCAATTGATGTTGGTGTAACAATGTTATAATGTTAATATTGTCCGAGAAGTATGAAATGTAGCAGTTCCAAAAATTTGATGTTAAATGTTTTATGTAGGTGTTACAGTGTTATCATGTTGTTGTATTGTTATCATGAAACAATTGACATTTCAATCGACATTGCAAAAAAATCGAATTATCTGGGGCTGTCCAAAAAGAAACGTATAAATGCACAATTTGCAAACATAAACGTGCACGTTATAATAAACACGTTATATTAACGAAACAATAACATTATGATACTGTTGACGATACAGATTTTTAAGTTACCATTTAATCTTATGTAAATGAGTTGTGCTATTAAAGCATTATTTTTTGTAATTTCATCATAAATTTTAACATATTTAATACATACAACTTAAAATAATTAATGTTGTAATTATATAAAAAATTTTCTCCGTGTAATATAAATATTTGTTTATAAAATACATTTCAAAATGAAATATTTAAGACTATTATTTTGCATATTCTCAAATTGTATTTACCTGTTTGGGTATCTCAATTTTGAAAGGCCTAACGGTTTTGTCTTCTTTGTCTCCGGTCAAGTTGCCCCAATATTTGTCCGAAACATTCGGAATTGGTGGATCCGAACTTCTACAAATTACGCGCATAAATTATGTACAATAGTTCTACTCCAAAGAATTGTATTATATACCAAAATAAGGTGCTAAATATTCAGTCTACGCTACTGTACATTCATTTGAATTCTCATTCAAAATCAATTGGATCAATTGGTGCATAAAACCAAGGATATTAACATGAAAATTAATATTTCCTGAATGACGCCAATTGTATTAATTTATTATACAATTGAGTTGTTTGTATAAATTTACAAATGATCTTAGCAATGTTTACAAAATGGGAATAAAATATTGAATGGTGTTTGATAAGAAAAATTTTGATAAAAAAATATTCAAAGGGAAAACTCACTTGAAATATTGCAAGGCCCCGAAAGCCAAAATAGAAATCAAAATTACGGCCTTCCACATTTTGAATCGTTTCCGTAGTTCACTCGGCAGAAGTCTGAGGTATACTAACCGATTCGCTGACTCACATTCGCAGTTTCGCCGGCGACTACCTCTCCTATCTTATTTGCCCGCAGATACAGAACATATTATTATTCAAATTATTTTCTTAAAAAGAAGTTCATTTTAATATTATAAGTGTTACAAAATAGGTTGTAATAATGATGAAGAATAAATTATTAAACATTTTAGATTTTTTCCGTTTATTTGTTAATTGAGAATGTCATTTTTAATAAATCGCCTTATATATATTGTTATTGTTATGGTGATAAAAGTATTAATTTCTTTAATATGTAAGAATAAATAATTATATTCTTTATATTTTACAATTTTATCCATTTTGTATGAAATTAGAGTATATTCTTATTGATATAATAATAATAATAATAATAATGATAATATCAATATCAATAAAATATCTAAGCAATAGGTCTATAATAATGATGGTATCTATATATATAGAAGAATTTCATTTTAATGTTGATAGAAACACTCCGAGAAAAAAATTCTGGCTGATATTCATTATGACCAGAACTCCAGTTGAAAAAACCAGACTATTGGCCACTTTAACCGAAGATTAGATAATTGGAATTAAAATTTTATGGTTATCAAGAAAATGAACGATGTATGTAGTTAACATTACTATTCTTTTTCTGCATATAAGCTTATTGTAACTTATTGTAGTATCCATAAAGCTTGATACAATGAACGTTTGTTCATCGCATGTCAAAGCAATTCTACTGATATAATAAACGATATCTATAGATGTAATTAATAGAAGTGACTTTTATGTTCTGATACGTGAATTCATTTTATGATTTCCAGTAGTTGTTTCCAGCAACCATGCTTCGCCATTGGCATGTGAAATTGACAGGGTTTACTAATCGATGATTTAGTTAAAGAAAATTTATGTTGATAAATTTATCAAGTGAAACTTACTTCATTATTAGTTTTAGTACGAATAAAATTTCCTTTTTGTGTTATAGAAATTTTATATATATTT
Organism: Leptoteleia sp. ZL-2020; assembly: GCA_022817305.1. Taxonomy (NCBI): domain Eukaryota; kingdom Metazoa; phylum Arthropoda; class Insecta; order Hymenoptera; family Scelionidae; genus Leptoteleia; species Leptoteleia sp. ZL-2020. Next base: position 23,302 of record JABFPN010001448.1, on the reverse strand, counting down.
GAAATATTGTAGGTAAATTACTACAGTTGTCAACAAACAATCTTCATCGAACTGATTTATGAACGTTACAAAACTCGTAAATACACAGAGAAAAATAACCGAAGAAAAAAATACAAAAATGTTTATTATATATTTAAATTCTTAGAATATTTCCCAAACATCAATAAATCTTTTCTCTCCGTATATAATTTAAATTTGAATAATTGAAATATAAAAAATGCAGACAAATTTAAAAAAAACATCACAAAATTAAGGCATTTGTCACTATTTTATCAATCAGTTTGTTAATTTCACGCAAACTATTAACAAAACTAACACAAACATTTTTCGCCGTGTAGTAAATATTAATCGAATAAATACTCATTCTTAAGTATTGGATTATCATTGGACGTTTTCATTCAGTTAAATAAACAGATTATCTACAATTAGATATTATATTTCACATTATATATCAAATATCATATTTATGTTACATAAAAATGAGTGATGATACGTGATTTATAATATTATGGGAAAACCGAAAATTTTCGTGAAGAATGTTAATATTTGAGACAACCTTCTAAGCTGGTAACTCTTATTTCACAAATATTCTTGACTGGAAAAATTTAAACCATGCTTCTTTTATACTCAGAATAAAGTTTTACAAAGACCAACATATATTTTAGGTGGTAGATTAGTACTTACGCGTGACTGTTGAGTATGAGGTAATGAGTTCTATTCCTTAATGAAAAATTTGTTAATATATTTTATAAATGTCACGTTATATTATTAGGGACACTAGAAATATATATATATATATCTTCAAGTCATTATAAAATATTGTAGCAACTATTAATACATTTCTCTTAGTGTATTTTTACTTCACGTAAAAATACTACACTTTAATATTGAAAGTTTTTTTTAAATTTAAAAAGGAAAATACACATTTAACAAATAAAACTGACAATTTAAATTATTAAGATAAAATATTACAAAATTAAAATATATAAATTTTATTACTTAAATAATATAATTTTTATATTTTTAATCGTATAATTTTTATATCGTAAATAGTTATAAATTTTTGTATTTTCATGGTTTAGTAAAAATGAAGAACGACATTAATTAACAAATAGTAACTATTTAATCGCCACTTTACCTTGAGCAAAATCGTATAAACAATTTGTGTTTTACATTATAAATATTATAACAATAATTTCCTGTACAATTCTTCTCTGATACAGATATAATAAATAAAAATGAAAAATTCAAGTATTTCAATTTTTAATTAAGTCTTCCATTTTTTGTATAGACGTCCATATTTCATCCGCAAATAATTCCGGTTCTTCGAACGCAGCAAAGTGACCACCTTGGTCAAGTCTTTTGATGTGAACCAAATTGGTGAAGCGTTCTCTTAAAAATGATTCCGGTTGGTAGATAATTTCGTTTGGAAATTGGGCGCATGCACTGGGCACATGAATTGCAATCCTGCATTTAAAAAGAAAGTATGCATTTAATTAATATTGTAATGAATTAAAATGGAATAAAAAAATCAAAATAAACATTAAATTTAATTTCGCAATATTAAATAATTATTCTATTAATTTTAAACAAAAGTATGTTTAATTATAACATTTAGGCTATTGATACAAACAAGGAAGCAGATTTGTCGTTGGTGTACATTTACTAATAATAGTATTTACATTCATTATTATTCCGATGATTTAAAAATAGATAAAATAGTAATTACATAAGTCTAAGCATTAGATTTTTCAATAGTTTTCCGGTAAAAATTTAATGTTAATTCTCAAGTTTTTACATGTTTTTGTTTATTCGTTTAAAGCACGAGTTTATTTGATTTATATTTGGTGAAATTTATTAGTAGATGCTGCTATATTTCATTATAACTGGAGTATATGTGTGAATTCATAGTATTTATGGTACATTATAGTACATGTATGATGTAGTATTTAAAAAGAAAAGTATTAGAAAAAATGTCGTTACCAAGGAATAGAACTCATTACGTATATTATAAAAAACAGACATTTATTATTAAATATATAGCACCTACTAATATATTTTTCTTAGAGAAGATGTTATTCTTATATTCAATTAATGTTATAGGTAAATAAGACTTACAACTCCATCTTGAGATCTCGCTGTTTTTTGGACATGAATTCGGCATATATTCTTATGGCAGTTGTCATACTATTTGGCATCCAATACATCATTAAATTATCTATGAGTGCATCCATCGAGAATTTATCAATGAAATCGAATTCTTTCCCTTTGATCAGTGTCGGATTTATAGAATCCGAAAACTTTTCAAGAACATAAGCTGCGAGACCCACTGGCGAATCCGAAAGGGCAACACCTGTTGATGGCCATAATAATAATGATCAGCGGGATAACAAGACATTGAATTACTGACTAATATATTTCGTGCGTAAATTAAGAAGTAAGTGATAATTTAACAATTTACATTCACAATTATTCTTTTTTATTAAGCTTACCTATTGTATCGGGTTTAGTTGCTTGAATGTGAAAATATCCAGACATCTGAATTAATTTCGATAAATATTCATTTACTGGGTACATCAAATGATAATTTTCCGGTGCAACCACTAACGATGGATAAATACTGTATAACAGTGTTTTCAATAAAACTGATGGGCTAAGCACGACACATAAATTGGAATGCATTCCAAGTACACTGAAAAAAAATATAATATAAAAGAATTAATTAAGCTTTAAATAAAGAAGCAAATGCATCTTATTTTCTTTGAATAAGTATATTTCTGGTGAGTCTTGTAAATCAAAGAAAAAAAAACTGAATTTTACTGTTTATATATGTTTAAACTTACTGATTAGGGAACATGGCTGCCATGCTAGCAGTAATTGAGGCGCCCCAGTCTCCTCCCTGAATATAAAATTTATTAAAACCTAATCTCAACATGAGATTTTTCATAATTATCGCTATTTGAGGAACTCCCAAGCCAGGTTTGCGTGCTCCATCCGAATAACCAAAACCTGGCAGTGAAGGAGCGATGACTTCGAAAACAAAGTCATAATCTGGTCGAGGTGTTGTCAGCAATGGGATTATTTTATAGAATTCAAGGACTGATCCAGGCCAACCATGCAATATTAACAGTGGCAAAACTTTTTTATTTCCTACATTTGTTGGTTTTACATGGATGAAATGAATTTGAAGTCCTAAAAATAAATTTTTTTTATTACAAATCGGTAATTTATAAAAAAAGTCTGAAATATAAATTATTATCGTTCAGAGATCTTATGCTTAATCATTAAAAGATGATCTGTCAAATTTTTTGATCACGAATTGATGGATGAATATTTCGTTATTAATCACTTTAAAAAATTTATGTCAACTTTTTCATTTTAATAAATAATTAATAAACCATTGCTAATTGATTATTTATAAAATTAAATTCTTATTTCAGTATAACAATTCAGTAACGGCAAAATCTTAATTTTTGGAGTTATTAAGAGAAATAAATTCGACATTTTACGAATATTTACGAGTTGATTTAAAGTATCTACCGAGCATACACCCGACGCGCAAGCATCAAGACGTTAACAATATAATACAGACGGCCATCGTAAATCCATGCATTTTACGCTTCGGGAAGATTTACGAAGTTGCGCCATGATTTCTTGCGTTCCACTGACTCTGTTTCCTTACAATCTAACTGTTCATTTTCATTAAAGTTATTTAAATTTTATTCGTCTAGTAACGGATTGGAACATTCCTCCCTTCAAGTGGAAGAAGAAAGGCCCGTCACAAAAAGTGCTTCCTCTCTAAGTGATGTTGGTTAAGATACTTTATGCGATGGACGGTAGGTCGATGAACTTTAGAGTGTCGAAACTAAGTGTCGCGGTTGGAATTCAAGCTTAAGTTCATTTCATAAGTAAATAAAAGATTTCTAATGTCCTTTCACAAGTCACTTATTTTTATGGGTAGTGAAGTTAGTTTAAAAATTAGTTTAAGTTATCATCATTAAATTAATTAATTTGTGGTTGAAAATTAATAATAATAAGATTTTCAATGTGTCTTACTAGACTCGAGTAGTATTTCTTAAAATGAGACAATTGTTACAATTTTATTTTCCGAGTGTAATATATTGTAGTATTCCTTATAATATAATATTGTAAGATTTATAAAATATATTTTAAAAAATGGCGTTGTCAAGGAATGGAACCGTGGTCATCAGTTGCACCCTTTACAACCACATTACGAAGTCATTTAAAAATATAGATCTTATTTCGCAAATATCAGTGACTGGACAAATTTAAGCCGCGGCCTTATCACATTCGCACTAAAGTTTGACAAGGGTTTTATTTCTTGATAACGACACATTTCTCTAATATTTTTAGAAACTATATAATATTTTAAGGAATACTATAGAAATTATTGTAAGATGTAGTAGCAACTAATAAATTTTTTTCGTTGCAGAAAAGCTTAAAAATACGCTGCAGCATGCAAGCATTATCATAATTATTCTTAACGTAATCTTTTTACTGATCATTTTAATTCATACAATAATAATGAATCTGATGGAATTATACAAGTGAGTAGTAAAACGCCAATTCATTCTTTATAAAAATATAGTGTTGTATTTTTTTAATGATGAAATAAATATTAGAGTTACTGGAATGAAGTTATATAATTGAATGGTCTTATTAATTAAATTTATAAAATAATGGCAATTAAATTAATTTTGTAATTTTACCTTGTATGCTCGTGACAAATTGTGGGTATTGATTCACGTAATCTTCACGAGCTGTAAAATTGTACTCGTTGAGCCAATACTTCGTAAATTTGGTGACTATTTCTTTTTTTACTCCGTAAGTCTGTCCCGTGTCCTCCAAATTCGGCGTTATCTCTCTGGCGTTCGCCAGACGTGTTTTCAAATCGTCCAAAACCTTTAAAAAAACATATTGATTACACCATCCCAAATCCCTAAACCATCTTTAAAACTTAAACTTTTATTTATTGAAAACACTTTTCCGACCCGAATTTCCTCAACTTTACCCCATCTACACTTCTCTTTTTTCACTTTCTCCATTTTTCCTGTTTTTAAACGAGAAAGTGGGCTGTGACCTAAAATTTCTCTGATGGAAAATCGTATCATTGCGATTAAGATGAGCTCAATAATTATACGAGGAATTGATTGTAAGTTTATTCTTTTCTTTAAAGAACATTTTTTTATGATTTCTATTTAATATAAAAGAATGTAAATTTATTTGAATTTAAATGAATTAAATTTAACAAATTGAACTAACGTTTTTTCTCAATATGTTTTAAACGTTTTTAATATACAGATTAAAAAGTGAATTCTTTCCTAATATAAATTAAAATTGATAAAATCCCACAAAAATTATTTAAAACACGTTTTTTATTTTTTTTTTATGAAATAAAAACTTTTTATTTGAATATTACCTTTGACTGGAATGATATGCGAAATGGTTTGATGCTATGATCCTCAGGATGTATGTCGTTTGGTCCCCAATAAGTTTCATCGAGTTTAGGTACAGAAGGCGGCGACTGGTGCATAAAAAACACGCCAATAGCGCCTGCTATCAATACGAAAATGACGCTGCCTTTTCTCGGTGTCATCTTTTTACCATTCACTTAATTGTTCCCTGTATCACAGTATAATTAACTCTATCCTCATGTCTAATTGCGTCACATTTTTCGTTCCAATTCGGTTACACTAAAAAGAAAAAAAAAAGGAAAATTATCTGGCTGACATAAATGGCAATTTTCCGACAATACGACAACATTTTCGAGTTAGCCGAACAAAGAGTTGCGTTAGTTTCGTTAAGAAATAACATTTGTCAAGTTACTTTTGGAGCGCATCGCACGTGTTGTTGATCTTACAATGGTTGAGGCGAGACTGAGGACATTACAATCCACGCTGGAGTTTATACACTTGGATAACTGTATTCGTCTTGTATTTATACACAAGATTTTACCGCGCTTGTACGAGACTTTCGCTTACATGTGTGCAAGTACACAACACGCAAACGTCTCGCTCGGGCTTATTATAAGGAACCTAAAACGAGCTACTTAAATGTGGATGAATATATTATCGCTGTCCGTCGTATTAGATTTAGATGATGGAAATTCTGAGAAGTCCTTTTTTGTTTCTTTCCTTTTGTAATCGGACGTTCGGGAGAAAAACAGTTATATAAAAAAATGTTATTCAAATTCGCAATGTTTACGACACGTAGAAAACTATACTGAAATTGATTGTACCTCAGCACGTCGGCATAATGTGGTCATTTGGTATAATGTAACTGCACAAGTTACATTATAATGATTTTTAAATGATATAGTAACAAGTTTAAAATAATATGGTACCAATCGCATTATAATTATAAACATGTGTACCGTGTAATGTATATATAAATGTGTTGTAGTATTATAGTAATCCTGTAGATATTCCGGATCATGTCATGACAACTTCATAGGATCTATTAATTTTTACTATAACTTCTATTAATTAAACCTAATAATAATAAAAATATACTTTCAAGAAGAATAGGAAATTATTAAAACCTTTTACCAAACTTTAATATAAATTATTGTAAAATTTCATAAATCCAAAAAATTATTGTGGTAAAGGTATTAATTGAACGGTACGGGTTGCAATTTAAAAGATATCCTTTACAATTTAAATTAAATTTCTTACTGTCAAATTACTTTCACCATTTAGATTTCTTAGGGTAGAGCACGGAGGAAATTATTGAAAATTTAATGCTACAACCATAAACATTGTTAAGTTTAATATTTACCATCTAGAAAACTTTCATAATATGTTGAAGGATGTTCATTATTCTCAGTAAAAGATTTCGAATTTATATATTTTTCTTGATATTTTTGTTAATATTCCTTATGGTTCACATTTTTAATAAAGTTTGCCAATATTAATATCTTATTTTTGACAGTTTTACATTATTTCTGTGATATTTTTTTTTCAAATTTATATGTAATATATTGGATGGATAACGGTTTACAATGATTCACCAACATTGAGATGTTATAGCGTAATTTAGACATTATAACATTTTTATTTGAATATCAATTTTTTGTGGGTAAATAACGATGTGTGAATAAAGCGATATTAATTGCAAATGAGATATTATGGAATTGATATATCGCGATAATACATTGACTACAATGAATTTATTGAGAGGTGCATCGACTGGACTTTAAACTTTTTACAATAAGTCGTTGTATGTTAATGTTACCAAATGAATGAAAAATATAAAATTGTGGAACGATTTGATTAGGCGCCAAGTTATATTCAGAATGAGATGTGATGCATTTACAAATTATTTGTAAACACAAGTGAATTGAGTTAAGAAAACACGAGGCAACGATATCGTTTGTGATTATGTGGAGAACAAAGTGGAACAGATATTATCATGCCCAGTTTGCTTTGGATATATTTTAATCTTTAAAAACGATTACTTACAATTGCTTTATACGTATACAAATAAAAAAAATGTTGAAATTAACAATTTCGATAGATCTTTAATCGATTAAAAACAAATTCATTAAAAAGATTGTTCTACAAGTTTTATCGTTAAATTTAATCGATTTTAATATAATAATAATTTATAAAATATAAAAAATTATTATAATCTAATATATAATAATTTTTAAAATATAAAGTTTAGCAATATTATTAGTTTCAAATTTAAAGTTTCCCAGTAACGAAACTGGCACATAATAAATATAATTTACAATATTATTTTATATAGAGTAGACATTAGTAATATTTATAATTTATGTACCATTAGAAATATGTTGATAAATAATATATGAAATGAAATACATTATAAAATGCAATTTGTCATATCATGTATTAAAATTGTTTTTATTGCTTTTAAATAGGAATTACAGGCAATTTTACCTGTTTATATAAAGATAACCTAGAATTGATAATACTTGTTTATTTAATATTACGTTATCGCAGAAAAAAATGACAATCATACATTAGAAAAGAAAGATGTTTTCTAACAATTTTGCTAACGTCCTAACATTTCTAATATAGGGTAAAGTTTCATCGTACCATTTCTTTTGTTATAAATAAAAGATTTTTGTAATATTGGATTATAAATGAGCAAATTTATCAAAGCAACAAAATGCTACAACCAAACTTAATATACTGTCCAACAACACGGACATAAAACATGTTTTTAAGGTATTTAATTAATAAAATAAATTTTCCTGTAACATTTCTTAATGTTCAATGTAGTAAAAATTGTAGGACTTTTATTAACATTTCGATACTTGCTAATTAATAATTCACGCTGACATTTATTTTGCAGCGAATAATACTGGAATTTTATTGCACATTTTTCACTTGTTTTACTGCTTATATTTCACTTGTAACTTTGCAAAAGAGGACAACACTTTCACCCTTTCTTTTAAAATTTTGTTGGAATTAACTGAGCCAAATGCTCAGTACATCGTTGCTTTTTATTTAAAATATATAAAATCCACAAAATTTTCAGTCATTTAGTCATTTCAATTGTGCTTTAGTCTCATTATTATACAGGGTGTATATATAATAATATTATACATCCAATAATATAAACCTATATTAAAATAAATTTTAGTTCATTTAAATAAAGACTTTTATTTGCCATGTAGTTTAATAATTTAAAATATGTTCATTATAAGTATTTTGTGTCAGTTATAATATTATCTATAACATCACATAACGTCCATCTATTGAACGAATCCACTCAAATGATTGATCATAATTAATTTAATTATAAGTAAATAAAGAATAATAAACTGATTTTTTTAATTTTGAGTAAGCGAAGAATATGTGAAATACATTTTTTCTAATAATCATTTACAATTTAGTTAAACAACTATGAAATTTAAAATTAAAAGAATGCACTTCGTTAAATTATTAAAAAACATTGTATAATATCTTTTAGTTTAGATATTACGTTTACTTTGTTTTCATCTTGCACGAAAGAAAATGTTTGAGTAAATTTTATTATAAAATTTTAGATCAAAATCATACGTTTAACATCAAAATATTTCTACGAGCTTTAATTAAAATTTTACTATAAAAATAGTAATAATCTTGAGTTTCAATGCATATTATTCTGTTTTTGTAGTAAAATTTTGGCATCAAATATTTAGAAATTGAACTTATGAAATTTAGTTTGCAATACTAGAATTTATAGTAAAATTTACTCTTTCATTTTTTTCAGTACATATATATTTGATTATGACGTTTAAAATAATTACACATCTAACTGTATTTAAATATTTCTTGTCTGTAAAATTAAATTAAATTCTAATAATGGCATAATTTATTGTTAAGCAAAACATTTAAATATTTTTCTGGTAAAAAATATCGAAGAATATATGTATATTTAAAAAATATTATTACAACAAATAGAACACATTTGATTCAATTTTACAAAATATATTAACTTGTATATATTTGGTCATAAATAAAACTAAAGAGGAAATAAATTTAACGAAAAATATTAACGAAATTGATATAAAATAACTTAAAGCTTTATGGATTTGGAAACAGTCGTACATTTTGGGTCGAAAAATTGAATAAATGCCAAGTAGTTCAATTAAAACAATAACAAATACATATATTTCTCGAAATGTGATACAGTAGTTTTTTTCTGTGTGGTTGGTAGTCGTATATAATTCGCATTGTCTGTGACAGTATCGCAATTTGTTTCTTCTTAATGGATCGGATGATACGCGTCGTTTTACCGTGTTCTGTACCTTAAATTTTTATTCTCTGTTGTTACGCGTCGTCTACATCTCATTCTCGTGCAAACTTTTTGCGCTTTTAACAAAACTTTATCTTGTATTCGTTTTTTAAAATATTATTTTGAATAGAGTTGAAGCAAAGCGGTCAGCTAATTTATTCTACTCATTAATCGCTACTAACCAGTGCACAGTACGCTGGAATTGAGATAAACAAATTGATTTTTTCTTCAATGCTTAAACGTTTGATGTTAAAATAAATCGTGACTTAAAAAGAAATATACTCTGATCTCTCTTGTTGGACAAACTGTCTTAATGCAACAAAATTAACTAACGTGTTGAAGCGGAAATTCAAACTCTTGGAAATAACACAATATTTTAAATTACAATTTTACAGTGAATAAAGTTTATGTATATGTTTAAACAATTGTTAGCTACCAAAACGAATACCTATTACGAAGTAGGACACACTATGTCCATCAATCCAATATTTTCGGTCCTGGAAAGGTCCAACAAGGGATATTTGAGTATAGAATGAAATAACAATATGTCTTGCACTGAAACGCATGATGATTTGTCGAGTTAACACAAGTATAAAAATTATATTCGTATAATATTATAAATTTTCAACAATTAGTTAACAAAAATATAATAATATGTACAATAATACGCTTCAACATGTGGATTACTTTTTTTGCATATACATGCAAGATTTTATGTACGAGTGTCTCTGTGTGTTTTTGTGTGTAAGTGTGTGTATATGTGTACGTGTGTGGAAAGTCGCTCAACAATACACATAAAGTATAATCTTAGAACTTCCGGCCACTGTGCAAAGGCAACAAATACCGTAGTGTTTTTCCCCTAAACCCGTATCTCGATTTTGGAGCAATTATACAAGTTTTCATCTGACCTCTTTATCTTTCGCACAGAAATTCTTGACGTTATCATGGATGAATAATTTGTGTCTAATTTGAGCAGTCACGCACATATTCCACTTTTCACAGCAAAAAATTAAGTGTGCATCTTTTCGGCCTCGGCTTTTTCTCTTCCATAATTTTTGCATTATTTGTCTACATCTGTCGTCAATGTTTAAAAGCATTAAAATGAAAGGGCGACTAATTCGCGGGTATTGAAATTTATCACCGTCGTCATAATCTTCTTTTAATTGAAACTGGAAACATTATTGGAATTGTTAGAAATTTTCCCGTCTTCGCAATCGGAATCGAAGTCATGCGAGGCCGAAACATCTGACTCTTCGTGTAAAAAAAAGAAGAAAAAAGAGAAGAGAACAAAAATCAATAGTAATAGTAATAATAAGAATAATAATTAAAGTGTAGTAGTAGTAGTAGTAATAATATTAAAATGAATTAAAATCAAAGAACAACGACGGTCTTGATAATGCGGCGCGAGTATTTGGAAAATTCGACACAATCAGGTGGCGCGAAAGACGCTTTTTCCATCGTAGAATAAACATCTAAAAACTCAAAGAGACAAGGCCAACGAAAAAGGCCAAGCATAATCTTGTTTTTTTTTTTATCACCAATCCTTTTTTATAACTCTCTCTCTCTCTCTCTTTCTCTCTGTAATAATAGTTATCGTGATCGGGGACAATGCTCTTCGCGATCACGCCGACATTTTCCGCGCATTCGAGTGCCTCGCGCGCGGTTAACATGTTAACTAAAGGCTAAAAATCCTACTTGGGGTCTCTTAAGTTTACAGTAAAAACAACTAGAATCACTTGTGTATGCGTGTCCTTTTCTGACTGTACATATTATTTCTTTTGTATAGACGTGTTTTTATGTGTCGATGTCTGTGTGTCTGTGTGTGTGTATGTCGCTGTATGTGTGTTGTGTGTGTACGTTTGTATTTCATGTATATATTTTCATTGTAGTGTGACTTTGTGTTACCTTCACCACTTGTGGGATACACTACTAATATTAACCTCCCCCCATCCTGGAGGATTCTAAGAGCTTGCTCATGCGCAGAAAACGTCGCATTTTTCTTTCTCAATTATCTTTCTCGTGTGGTTTTGTCGTCGTATACACTTTTTGCACGTACGGACGATATCGAGGCCGCACTTGGGGTGCGAAAAAGGAACATTAAAAAAGGTAAAAAGAAAAAGAGACAGGTGGATACAATTTTTGTAAAATCGGTAGAAACCGGTTGTTTTATTGACAAAGCGTATCTCTGAACTAAGTGATTAATCGTTATAAAAAAGTATTTGTTCATTTCAATACAATTCTTCACGTCTCTTTTTGTTTCACTTTTTTCTCAACGCCATGCTATCGGCTGATTCATAGGTGCACGGTTTCAGAATGGGCCGTTTTAGCGCGATCGATCGCTTTCAATTAGATTGAAAGATTAAACAGAAACGATGATAAAGGTGTCGGCTCAGCGAAAGTATCGTCCTTGTGCTTAAAAGCTTGCGGATAATACGGTCGAATGGAGTCTAATGTGTTACAGCAGCGATTTTGATTCGCGCGCCACGGGTACGCACGAGCGATCCGCTGTAGCAGAAAACGAGAGGAGATAATGGATCCGTGCAATTTTGCGCGTTGTATTTTGATCGATTGAATGGTTTCGTGGAATCATATACAAATCATGTGTACGAATTATAACTATACAGTGGCATACGCCAAGCTACTACCTTTAGTACCAGTTTAGCATCAGTCGTAACACTTTAGACCGAAGTAATTGACTTGTAAAGCAATTTTATTTTTACACGGAGAAAAGAAATGTAACAAAGTTACTAATATGTAAACAAATACGTTACACACTTTTGGTAATTTACAGAATAAACACAACTAAAATTTTACAGTTGGAATATGATTAGTTACCACAACTGCAAACAAAGCTCTAGTAACTTTAAACTGTAGTATCAACAACTAATCTGATCGCAATTTTATTTTATTCATTATGGTCAATTATAAAAATGACATTGTGCCATATAATGAAATAAATTTATAACAAAATCAATTATGAAATTGATAAAATATATATATATATATATATATATATATATATATATATATATAAAAACAAAATAAGTATTCTTCACAAACGTAACATCAATTAATATCTTAAGTTAACGGAATGTACGAGTTCGTCGACAGTTTTTTGCCTTCAAACAGTTGACAAACCGATATGTTCCGCTAACTTATTTTCATTGGATCTCGATTCTTCATGTACGCAGGATCCGCAATTTATTGTTTTGATTTTTAGTAAAAGTACAGTATGTCAATTTACACATATAATGGAAATTTGATTTCTTTAATCAGCTAAGAACATACCATTTCTCCCACAACGAGCACCCTCTGTGGCACTTGAAGCGATAGTAGCTTAACGTATAGCAGTTTGAGTGCAGTTTTTGCCTCGACGCTTTTTGTTTAGTTTTGCTTTATAAAAAACCGCGCGTAGACAAAGGAAACGCGTTGGAAAACGTACAAAATTAAACAACGGTCTTTTTAGCTTAAAAGTTTGTCGGTCGACTCGCGTTTACCAAATGCTCTCCTCTTGTTTCGCCTAAATGTTGTTCATACTATCTGTAGCATATATATGTTTATATATTCATACACTCAAATCCATATGTACGTGTGCATTATAACACGTAAATATAGATCAAGTTATATGTTCCATCTGTATTTATATTTTATATACTCGTATAATCTAACTATACATATAACTATGTACAAGTGAAAGGTTAAGGAAGGGTTAAAGGGGAGGGGGATGCCCGATGTGTGGGAAAACAGGAGGCCGAATACCCCTCCGTTTGTGAATGGGTCCGGGAGATCTTCGGAGGCCGCATGTTTGCTTATTAATTTCGCTTTTGTCTTTCTTTTACGTCTTTCCTACTGTCGCGAGCAAACGCTTTTCTTCATTTTCTCCTCGGGTCCGCCGACGGGATCACAGTTACGTGGCTTTCAATCCGCTTTCCGTCGCGTTGGTTGTTGTTGTTTTCGTTGTTGTCGCTGTGATCGTCGAGGATGATGTCTTTAGGCGCTTCAGGAGGTTTCGACGTTCCGTGTTTTAGGTATCAACGGGTGAATTTACGTCCACGAAGAGTCGATGAAGAGCAAGCGCAGCTTGCCCCTGTCCGGTTAAACCTCCGTGTATTTGCTCAACTTATCGCGTAGGAGCATGTTCTCGTTCTTTAACCGGTCCAGCTCCTGACGCAGACCCATGTTCTGCAAAGTAGATCGGAGTTATTGCTAAATGTTCGACAACCCCGCTTTATTTGTATTCGAAAAATACTAAACGAAACTGATCACCATCGAGAAACATTTTCGCTTCGCAAGAATTGACGAGCTTGCTTGTTTTAAAATTACTTTTAATTCTTTTTCTTTTATTTTAGCTACGTTAAGAAAACTGTTGACTCATTAAAATTTTCTTTTGTAAAATATAAGGCGTGAGACAGAGTAAATTGTATTATTAAAATAATTAGAATAATTATTATGTTTAAATAATATTTTCGATTGATTGTCTAACAATTGTACACGGAGAGGAAATATCACAATGTAAAATAATAATCTGTGCACGAAGAAAAAGTTATATTTAAAATTAGAATTTTCATATTAAATATGAGTATATTTTATGCTATTTAAGGAATATCTCCGAAAGGTGAAGCATTATTATATCAAAGGTCACGGTAGCAACTCAAGGAGATGTACTAATAATATTTACACTAATACAAGTGACAATGACAAAATGTCTAACATCAAACATTAAAATATATATTTAATTTTGAATTTGAAATAAAATGTAAAATTAAGTAAAAAATAATTATGATATAATAGTTAAATTTTACTAGTAATCACAGTAAAATTATATACTTCTTTTTAAATATTGTTTTTTTAAATATATTGCGAAAATGTTCTCGATGTATTTTATGTAATTAGAGAATATTAAATTAAAAAAATTAATATCCACTATTATTGTATTTACATTCAGATAAATTTATTGGTAGTTGCTATTGCATTCTATAATAACTCGGGGATTTGTGGGTATTTGTAATATTCCTTATAATATGATATAGAATTAAAAAAGAAATATAAAGAAATATGACCAAGTAATAGAACACATTGCCTCGCAGTCACCAGTCTCACCCTTTACCACCCACTTTATGCTTCTCACATTTACACTGTAGTTTGATAAAAATCAATATTTTTTTCAATATGCGGTGTAGAGTGATGGTAAAGCGCAAAGCTGACGACTGTGAGCAACGAGTTCTATTCCTTGATAACAACATTTTTGTCTAACATTGTCTTAAAATATATTTTACAAAATTTTATTATATCATATTATAAGGATTATTATAAATGTATATATGCCCTCGAGATGTAAATAAAAGGTTAAAGACATAAAACAAAATCTGACAGTATCTGTAAGAAATAATACTTAATGAGTGTTGAACTTTAATTGCTTTTAGAATAAAAGATTCGTCGGTTCACACCAATGCATCGAATAAAATAATGTCATAGACTTGTGTAATCTAATAAAAAGAAAAGTTGCACGTGATTTAAATAATCCACACTTGACTGATTGAATCAACCGAATGGCATAAATGGATAATTTACCTCCTTCTCTAAGAAGCCAGCCCTAAGTGCTATCTGGTTCTCCTTCATACGTCTAGCGTCCCTTGAACGTTTCGCTGCCATGTTGTTCTTTCTGCGACGTGCCCAGTATTTGTCATCCTTCAAATCATCCGGAACGAACTGCGACACAGAAAACTTATTAGATTAGTGCAGAGGACGTTTAATAGTAATACTGTAGTTACACGATACACGTTAGTTATGTATTATATTTGCAATATCATTTTTACAATTGTAATCTTATTCGTGCTCACTTTATTGGGTACAAAAAATATGTTTAATTAAACATGTATACGTACGTTAATTAGTAAAATTTTATTATAATATTTTTAATATTTTTAGTGTGAAATTAATAAAACAATTCTATTTTCTTTTTTACTTTTTTTTTTGGTAACTTACAATGCATCTTATAATTCTTAATATAATAATGTAATTTCAAACTTGGGAGAAAAATCAATACTTCTTCAGTCCTTTTCAACTCTTGCAATGATGTTATTATAATTTGAAAATTGTAGTACAGTATTACCTTGTGAGTAAAAACAAAAAAAAAGTAATGCGAATGAGGAAAGGCTACAGATGAAGTAATGATGTAAAAACTCACCTGCTTTCGTGATTTCTTAATCATTGGCTGGGGTTTAAGTTCCTCATCCGAGAAGGCACGGGTCCGAGGATCGAAATCTCGCCCCGATGACGCCATCGAGAGCGCTACAAGAGACAAGCCATATTGTATTCGTGACGAGTCCTCGGAATCTGTCGCGCGTAAGGAGAATTCGTAACGGCTACGTTAGTCTTTGACAAATTTTTTTTTTCCTATTTTCTTTCGTTCAAAAAAATAATCCTCATCGTGTACGACACCGATCTTTCTCTTCCCCTTTTCTTTTTCTTTTGGTTATTATTTTTATCTTTTTCAACGGTTAGAATATTTTGATAAAAAAAATGTGACACATATTTACAATTATCTTACCTTTGATTTGAAAGAAAATAATTCATTTGTTCTATAAATCGGACTACAGATGGACTTCAAGAAGAGGAATTAATGAATTTATGTACAGGATATTAATGTTAATTGCTTTTTGTTGTAATTACTATTATCATTTTGGATCGGCATCGTCTTACACGGGCGACGAGGACAATTAGGGCAACGGCAAGATTCTTCTACGTTGAGAAAATAAATTTACCAATACCAAGATATAAATTTGGAATAATGAAAATTTAAAAATCTTCATTGTTTCGTAAGATAGCGATCAATATTTGTATAATTAACAACTTTATTATTGATAGACCGAAAAACAAAAATTGTCAGAATGTTAATATTTGTCGTTTCATTTTCTTAGCAGCTTTCAGTCGAATGTTTCGGTATCATGCAGGCTATGTCTATTTTACGTGTTGGCATGTACATCTAAATACGTGCTAATGTTCCCATAAGTCATGCTTTGTAAAAAAACAGTACCTCCGCAAAATGTATCGTTAGACCATTGCATAACAGAAATTTGTATAAATTATGTTAATTGATGTGTTTGATGTTAAGAGTACGATATTTGATTGATTAAATTGTTATTAACTATAAACAAAGTTTTGAATAATATTCTTTGGTGTTGATAACTTTGTTTTCTCGTATTGCTTGATAGATAATTGTAGTCTAAGAAAAATGAATCGTGGTACAAAAATAAGAGTACACATGCGAAGTAACGATAACATTTTTCTATAGATATTATGATTTTATTGATTGTTATGATAATAATAGTATTTACTCATCACACTGAAAGAATTATTACAAATATAGAAATCCACAATTATGTTCTCGATTACAAAATTTATACGAATGTGCGACTATATCTCAATTGGAATTTTATTTTACCAGCATACGACGAATGTTTAATTATACAAATTTGTGTTATGGATTATTACAATTTTAAGTGTAATCTTTTCAGTGTAATGGGACTTTTAAGAAGGTTGTACTAATTAAACAGCCAATTTGATTTTCACGAATGAATTTTTAAATAATTCGTATTATTTTTTTCAGTTAGAAACAATTTTTATCTAGTATAGAAATTTGGTATACAAATATTTTCTACATATTTATTAATAATATTTTAATTGGGTTCACTTCTGCATGGTATACATACACTGATAGAAATTTATTAGTAGTTCCTATTATAACTTATAATAACTCTGAGATATGCGTATATTTATAATATTCCCTATAATATAATATATAAAAAGTACAATAAATGCATACATATCTTCGCGTTATTATAAAATATAGTAGTAACTGCTAATAAATTTCTCTCGGTGTAGATAAAAAATTTGCAAAAATGAAAGTTGAGAATACTGTTGTTATATTACTGTTAGTTTAATTCCGATAAATCTTGTCAGGTGTGGACAAAGTTTGTTTGAGTGGTGCAATAAAGATCGGAAAAGATAAACATCAGAAGAACCACTGAATAGGTGATGAAGAGAATAAGAAAAACAAGATAGTGAAATTATAGGCGATCTGAATGAGAAGACATAAATGATGAGTAAAGGGAATGGGTGATCAAGATCACCTAGAATAAAATTATAGAATTGATGATAAACATCTCTCGAAGAAGGTAAAGTTTATAAAGGTGAAGCGAATGAACAAGATTTACAGAAAACTGAAATTAAAAGCATCGTAAAAGGACAAAAAGAAATCTACCGAACGTGTTTATAGTAGAATTGTCTTATATCTGCTTTCTTGCCTGTTTCTTCTTACAATTGTTTATGTACATCTCGTTGTTTTTAGCAAGTTTTTTAAAATTAACATATTTTGTTATACAAAAAAATGTCAATCATTACTTATCATTGCAAGAATTTTTAAATTAAATTACAAGTTTTGTTTTGCAAATTCATTGTTTCGTTTAATTATAAACACTGCTCTCGGTGTAAACATTGTCCAGTAAGAGTAATCAGTCAACTTGATACATTTTGCTTCAACTAGATTCCTAGTTTTTCTTGCATTAATTCAGCTTTCAACTACACAGTGTTAATTATCGTATGAACATGTCTCAGTCATTTAAAATTGATAAAAAAGCAAAATATAATTGTCAAAGATCCTTTGGTTAAAGCAAAAAAATTGCTTACATATCGTCATTAATAAACATATATAATATAAAGAATAACAAAAATTCTATTAAACTAATAGTTATGAAGAAAAAAAAATTACAATTACGTAAATTCTAATTACTAATTAAAAGTTTGAAATGCTAATAAAAATACTCGTGACGGTTTAGCAGTACAACCCAAGGCAGGAAGCTGAAGGAAAAAATCTTTTGTTTTCTTTAAATAGCATGAAAAGAATTTTTTTTGTTATATTTCCATATTTGAATATTATCAAACGTACACATTCAATAATTGTTCACATGATCATGCGACGAACATTTTGTTCTTCAGTTTCCATCTATCGTACACTGAGAAAAATTTTTAGAAAAAATGACCACAGTTTTCAATAAACCACCTTTATCAGCTTTACTTTCTTATAATTATAGAAAATAGTTGGCTTAATTTATCTCGTTTAGTAAAATAATCTTAATATTCTTTTTTCTAAACAAACAAAAAAAAATAGGAAAATTGGTGTAAATCAGATGAGTTTCATTTGCCACGAACTATAGTAATATTTTCCAAGAATTTTTTCTCAGTACATCACTTACTTAGTTGGTAATTTGAGTAAAAAATTTAAAAACTCACTGGAATCTGCCGGTGATGGAGGGTTTAAGGTGTCCGGTGAGCAGCATTCGCTCGGCGAGGGCGATCTTTCGCGCTTCGTCACCGGTTCGAGATGTAGACTCGCCGGCCCTTGGTGGCCCGTGGCATCACTGTTGTTGATCTTGTGTAATTGGCCACCCTGCATCGTACCCTGCCCACTTCCGGGCACGCCGTCCACGGGTATTCCATTCTCGGATAGGAACTCATCCAGATCGACGTACTGAAATACCACCACGAGCGTGCAATTAAACTGTCCAATTAGACGCCACTTACATTTAGATTGATCGTCATTTTACTCCCTTCAAATATTTTTCAATCTCCTCAAATAATTACTTTTTCGCGGATTTCCACCGCCCGATTGTTTCGCAAAACAATCACAGGAAACGATTAATGTCCTCGCAAAGAACAGATCATGCCTTGTTAGAAAACGAGCAAACACGTTAGATCAAACGAATTAAACTGACGCCCGTTATTTATTTTAAAGTGACCAAATTTCCTCGATTCAAGTAACATTTTGTTTGTCAATTAAAGGTTATGGGTAAAAAAAGGCACGCATAAACGATTTAAAACACTTCAGAGGACGTCAAATTTGCAACGAACTACTTATTTTCCATTTATAATGATACGAGAATTGTTATTTTTCTTTCTAAGACCAGAGCTCTTTTTCTAATTAATTAAAGCACGTAAAAAAGGAATGCAATTAAGTTTTCGTTGTCCAAAGATAAAAAGTGCGAGCAACGTAATTGAAGAATTCAAACGATGTTAAACTATTCCCCTTTTATCTCAAGTTTTTAGCAAACTTGGAATTTATTTGCTCGTCGCGTTCTTTCATAGATTTGAACGAGGACTCTAAATAAAATCCAGTAAAATATGTACTACATTATAAGTGGGCCCTAAAGTCGATAAACTAGAAATCATAAGTGGCGTGACATCCTCTTTAAAGAGCAACAATTTAGTTTCATAATGAGAAGCAAGGACGTGTAAAATAAAATTATACTGCAAAAGCCATCGCAATCGAATTAATAAAAAAACTGATGATAGAATTTCTGTCCATGTCAATGAAAGAATTTATACTCTCATAGATATTTACTAGTAGTTGCTATTATATTTTATAATAATTCGAGGAAATATAAGGATGTATAATATTCCTTAGAGTATGATATAGCATTTTATAAACGTGGTAGCAAAAATGTCACCAAGGAATAGAACTCGTTACCTCACAATCAACACTTTTACGTCGTCGCTTAGAAATAGACCAAACCCCACTCACATATACACTGAGAGAAATACGATATGAAAATTTACTGTTTAAAAGAAACAATTTAGTGTTTTTAAAAGTACTACAGTTGTATATACGTATAAAATTAGAATATAATCATTACATTTATAATATTTACTGACCAAAAATAAAAGGTTATAGCAAGACAGCTGTTTCCAAAAGTGGATAACGGTGTATAGAACAAACCAGATACACTGTATTCTTTATCAAGTAAAGCAACAATGCGAAATTTTTAAAAATGAGATGGATAAATTCACGGTAACATTTTAATTTTTTCAAAGCAGTTAAACATTTTACAACAGTAATTTATAAGTTTAAGTTCCTATACAATTCAATACCTGTTAAAACAGTAAAATTTTCATATTAATTTCTCTCAGTGTACACAGCAGAGTTTGACGAAGACTGATATTTTTCTAGGTAGTGGTAAAGCGTGTGACTGATAACTAAGGTAACTGGTTCCATTCCTCCATTCCTCAACATTCTTTTTCTAACACATTTTTTTTAAAATGTATTTAATAAACTTTTTTTTACAACGTTTAGTTGGTAACAAGTAATAAATTTCTCTTGGTGTACGCATCTGATTGATTATTAATTGAATAAGAATCTGTTACTCCATCGACTATGAAAGCCAATCAAAAGGTGCCGCCTCCGGAAGAGAAATCGCCCGGTTAAGTGCAAACTCGAGGCATTTTCACCTAGCCAGGCTAATTCGCTTCCAACGACGGTGCGAAAACGTTATGTGTCTCGGTAGTCGGGTTGTTTGGAGAGTCGGGGAAAGATGGGTCAAACTGTATCACTCATCGTCGGGCTTACCGTCTCGCGTTTCTGTACATACATGATTCAATACCTTCAGGTCGGCATCGTATGGGGACTTATCCCAAATCAAGTTCGGCCCCAGAAAGGCTGCTTGGGCTTCCACGTTTCCCCAAAGCTCGCCATCGGCATCCTTCTTTTCCTCGGGTCCATCTTTATTTTGTTTCCCTGCAACAATAAATACATTTTTGTTTATTAGAACATACCATTTTATCAATTTATTATTTTGATTGAAATTGAAACTTTTTCGAACCGAAAAGGGTGCAGTATAATTCGAAGTTCGTAGATTTATGTTTCATTTATGATTCAGATTTTGGTTTGTTCATGAAAAAATATTCCTATGGTCATACGTTGAAAATTATTTGAATCTCATTATAATTTCATAATATATCTGGCAGAGAAGATGGTACGAAATTTGAAATCATTTCATCTAAGATGGATAATACTAAAATTATAAAAGGACAGTATCTTCATTTTACTTGCCGTTAAAACTCTTTCACTGTAAAAGAAATTCGCGATCCTACATTATTTCGTGAATGAAGATTGTTTGTAAGTTTTCTTTATACAATTGTTCTAAAACCCCCCTTGCAAAATCCACCGTTATTTGTGAGATGTCATAATTTTAATTCGTAAGATCGATCGTGCCTTTTTTTTTTTTAAAGGATTTCCGCAATTGCCCGTGGAAGTTGAGTAATTAAATAATGGTCCCGTTGAAAGGCTGTCGAATGAAGCACCGAGTAACGAGAGTTAAAAACGAACGCGTCTCGGTGGACGGGCGTAAAAAGCGCCGGAGAAAAATGGACGGGAGATAAAAAGAGAGGCGAAACATTCCAAGGCGTCGCTGGGGAAGGAGGAGAAGAGAACGCGGAACAAGTCGAACTGTGCGTTTTCGAGGCCGTGCCTCCTCGTGGGCTTCTAAATTATTTATCCCGTTCGATGATAAAAAAGAGACGGCGCGGGACGGGGAGGGGCGGGGCGGGGCGGAGGGGAGCCAAAACGGCGACCGGATCGGCACGAATCCGAGAGGACCGGCCACCCGCTGCAGCCTTGGAGAAGATCGCTCAAAAACCGACTGTCCGTCTTTGTCCTTTTGGCCCTCCTAATGGCGCTTTTTCAAATTCGCACGTGGCAACATTAGCGGCCACAAAAAGTCCGCCTTTTGACTCAAGGCGTTTCCACAAAAGGCCATTGTTCTTGGCAAAAGTAAATGCCTTCTTTCCCCCTTTTTTTTCTCTCCTCTTCTTCCTCTTTTTTTTTCTCTCTCCTTTTCTTTTTCTCCTTTTCCATTGACCAGCTCCGCCGTGGCGTTTCGGTCTTTTACAGTTAGCCGCGTTACGAGCTTGTGATGAAATTTCGATTCCGATGGCTCTTGGTTTGGGAATCGAAGGAAATTGGTAATCGGGTCAGCCTGGAGCTGGCAATCGAATGAAAAATCAAATTTGATACGTGGAGTTAGGATTGTAATGATGATAATTAAATTGGGCGTGAGCGGATTTGAAGAACCTGATTTGAGGAATTGATATGAAATCCGTTGAACGTAATTATTTGCGTGATTTAGAACTTTGAGTCAAACAACTTTCGTTTGATACTAATTTATGTGATTTGTATTTTGTTATTTATTATAATTAATTAAAATTCAATTGTTTAAATCATCGAAAACGGATAGGGAGAATTATTTATAACCGATACACTTTACATAATTTTGTTTACAAATTTACATTCCAATTACAAACTTTTATATGGCCCTTTAATTGCTTTCACTATCAATAACAATGTTTAAAAATCAGTACTTTTAAACATCTTTAGAAGTAAAAACTTGAAGAAACTTTGGAAGTTTACGTTGGAAAATACTTAAGTGTCAAAGCAGAAAATACGAGGGTGGATTGATAAGTTTCCGGCCTGACCAAGAAAAACAACGTTTTTAAGAATTTTTTTTTTTATTTCTCAACATAATCTCCTCCAAGGCTGATACATTTCTCATAGCGGTGTTCTAGTCTAGTAATGCTATCTCTATAGACTGATTCGTCAAGCTCCTCAAAATACCCATTTACAGCTTCGATTACTTCTTCATTGTCCGCAAATCTCTTACCGCCAAGCCATTTTTTGAGGTTAGGAAACAGATAATAGTCACTC
>JABFPN010001447.1:0-29199 GCA_022817305.1 Leptoteleia sp. ZL-2020 | reverse complement strand
GGAGGGGGTATTCGATGAAGAAAAAAGAAGGAGAGGCGTACGAAAAACACGGAACCAATGGGAGCGTGGGAAGAAGACACGAAAGAGGCCATAAGTCGCGAATCCTTGTAAAATGCCGTTGTACTTCCTGAAGGAGGCGCGCACCTGACGTCCTCCGCACCGTGAGAAACTCAAAGCTCGCTTACATTCGTCGTCCTCGAGTTACAGGCGTTACAGCCACTGTATAACCGCCTAACCGCCACGCGAGCAGCACACTTTCAGCATCACGTCGACGACATAGGATAATTTCGTCCCTCCCTTTCGCTCTTCCCATTATTCTCGCGTCGTTTCTTCTTCTTCCTTCCTTTTTTCGGTTCATTCGATTCTTTCCAGTCACATTACTTTGTCTTCGGACATTCAGTTTATGTAATAATTAAAGCGATACAAGAAGGCTGGTTAAAAATGAAGAAGATGGCATGTGAATAATAAATGAATTGCGAATAACCGATTGATAAATAAATTACAAGATGGGAAATATAAATTAATTTCTAATTAAACGAACAATTTTTGTAAACAATAATGTAGGGCAAAGTAATTCCATAATGTAAATTAGTATTAAAATAAATGAGCATAACCTTATATATAAATACATAATTATTAAAGATAAATAATTAAAATTTTAATACAATATATAATGTGACTGGTAATTATTTTATAAAAATAAAAGATGTGCTTCACTCGGTCAAACAACCTCATTGAATATCATATGACTTTATACCCTGATAAATACACACTAGCATATGTATGTACACATATATGTGTGTGTGTGTGTGTGACAGGGTGTAAAGTTATTTGATATCTAGTGGTACTGTTTGGCTGAGTGGACGAAGTGCAAAATTTGTACATATGAGGTTTTCGGTTCAATTTCTACTGTGACACATTTTTTCTTTTTAAATAACTTCTGACTTAATCCATGTGTGGATCTGATGCCTGATTTTTTGCAAGGCAATGGCATAATCAGATTACACCTACGTTCAAGCAAAGAAATGCCAAACGTTTCCTTCCAACAGCATTTCTTTACTACAAACTGTTTAAATAAAAGTAAATATATATAGTATTTTATCGGTTTTAACTTTTTCTATTATCATTCTAAATAAATAAAAAACATTTCAACCTAAAAGGAGTAATTTGCGTTTCAAAGAATAAATATAAAAAAACTGTCTTCAATAACAATTAAGTAAATTCTTTTATGTACATATTTATTTAAATACTTCCGTGTATGCGAAGGCTTTTGTTCCACGTACATAAAAAGATTGGGGTCCCGCAGTATAAAGGAACTTTTTTACTTGCATCGTAAAATGGCTTCATTGAAATGAATATGTAGAGTTACTTCGTATTGTACGTATCAAATAGTTTTAGCAGCAAGAGTATTTCCAGAAATATGATTATCCTACACTGAAAAAATATGATAAGAAAAATAGTTTACAATAATCGTATATATTCAAAGTATATTTCTCTCAGTGTATATATTATCCTCTGCAATAAACAACATATTCAACTTTAATTTATAATATTTACCATTTTTATCATATATCATACTTTTATCAATATTAATCATATTTACAATATTCCAAATTGCTTTACTTTTATTTGTATTTTAAATTTTATATTTCTCCTTATATTATTAATTAATTGTATCTAATTGTATTAACAATCTCTATGATTATCTATGAACGTCATCACTGATTTCTTAATCCTCTGTGACTAAGTACGTAATCTTCAATGAACATTTACAAAAATAAACTGTTGGATAATATAGTAGCATAAAATGCCATTTATCTAAATTAAAATCACAAAAAGACTGGAAAACATATGTAGAATTTATTTTTAGAAGCTTCACTTTCATCCCACTTGTATTATTTCAGCGATATTTCTGCGTTCTTGTCGCTTCATTTCCAAAATTAATAGCCGACAGACGCTCGGTCACATTTGCGAATCAAAATCTTTGACCCAAGCTCGGATGGTTAGATGTATTTATACGCGAATTGTCACGCAAGTGATATCCCATCGCTCTGTTTGCAATAATTTTCACTCCCCTAAGATCAACGGGGTTTGTGAAAGGTCGAACAAAAAAAGTCACGTTGTTCTTTTTCAGTTGAAGCTTTTTGGTATTCGCAGACGCGTTTTTGTCGGCGCAGAAGACAGTCGTGAGCCCACGATGCAGGGGAGCATTCCCATGAACTTGTTCCATTTCAAATAAACTAAACCGAGACTTCCTCATATGCGGAATTTATCGCGAAAAAATCTGTTGAAATGAAAGATAATAAATCCTGCCGCGGTATGATAAATTTGACGTCGAGAAAATTCATTAACGAATACATTTTTATCCATTAATATAACGTCAGCCTTTTAACTTAGCTTTAATCTTCGGAGTAATTAGCGTTCGAGTTTTATTATCCGTCGACTGGTTGACAGCAGATACGGATTTTTAATTGTAAAATTAAGGGCAATTATTTTTTGATTGGGCAATGATTTTGGTATGTGAACCAAATGTTTTAAAAGGTGCTTTAATAAATGAGAAATATTTTCACTTGAAAAGTTTAGACTATTAAATTACGTATTCCGTATTTTTAAAATTTTAACTTGTTTACATTGAAGCGTGGAAAAACTTGGACGTATTGCAGAAGTATACTTTTGCTTCAGATATTGCCATCATGATAAACGTTATTAATTTAAATGTTAAGTCATTAATTTTGTAAGACTATCAATTTTGACAAATTCTTGCCCAGCACCGTTATTGTGAGAAGCACAAGGCCTCACATTAATCTAGTGCCTCAAAGGGAATAGGAAACTTATATTTCGTTAACAAATTTGTGTAAACTGCACGCCTTTTCAGTGAAAAAGCTCTCAACTTATATTTTTTTCGAAATGTAAACGAAGTGAACATTTTTTAATGATTACACGAATACGATGACTTTTGCTTGCTAGTGTACGTATAATTTAAATGCCTCGATCGAAAGAAATTTTAAGTCTCAATGAAATAGTATCCCTGCACAAATATACAAGAATTTCATTCATCACCGATCACTCTTGACAATTTCAAAAATTGACATCGCTCCAATAATTGGCAACCAGGATAGCCCTCGTTGGAATGGTCTGATGGAGGATTAAAAAAAAAGAAAAGAAAAAAAGAAACCTGCCTCTCTTTCGGCCAAAAGGAAATGCGAATCAATGATCCACTATGGTTCTTTTCGTTTAACCTTTCACCCCGACAAATCGGGTCGTAAAGGAGCAAAATGGACGGCTTTGACTGTTGTTTCCTTGAATCGGTTTGTGCGACTACGACGGCCAGAGTTGTAAAAGGAAAACGGGGTTTGCATCTATTTGAAAGAGGCTGCGAGGGGCCGGGGGGAGGGAACGAGGGAGGCTCACGCTAGCCACCTGACGTGGCTCTGCTCGTGGGAACCAAAATATATCGTAAGAATCTTCGGGGCCCGTCGCTTTTTTTTCGGACACGCACACGTGCACCGCTCATGCCTGTACACGCGGGTAGCGCGTCGCCGACGATCCCATCTCGTCACTCGTGGGGAAGAAGCGCGAGTTTCAAAGCTACATTGTATGCGTACACTTGCCTTTTAACATCGAGTGTTAATGCGTGTGCGCGGCACGCGAGGTCGTTTAAGCCCACGATTCATTCGATACGTTTGTTGCCGTCACTTTTTTTTCTCGACACACTTTTCGATACGGCGATTCGGTGGATTTTGTTATTTTTTTTTTGCCACTTATTTTCATTTCCGCTTACTCTTTCTTTTTTCTTGTTTTTCCCTTTTTTTCGTCATTTTTTTGCCTTCATTTTTTTCGTTGTTGATTACAGGGCAGAAGAAATCTTTCCCGTCCGAAAACGCGACGGATTTTAATTGTAGTTTTAATGTTAATTCCTAAGTAGAAATTCAGTATGGAACTAGATGTGGCCCTGATTCGTTTTCCACGTTTCCGAATCAGGCACCGATTTGGTCTCCAAATAGGGCGCTGTATCAGTTCGTAACGCTTGGTATGTATAAGGGCCCAATGAGGATCCAAATTGGAACCAAATCGGGGCCCAAGAGGGACCTTATTTGTTATCCAGACAGAGAGGAAAGATTAATAAAAATTACTGACATTGTTGGTAAACTGAAAATTTTCTTTATATTTTAATAATTGGCATTAACAGAACGTGTTTATTTTTATTTGCTTAATAAATTTTACTTAGAAAAACTCGCCGTCATTGAGAATCGAACACCGCACCTATTGAAATGTCCTAACACCTTGACCATTAGGTTATTGCGACGCTCGTAAGATTGAACTAATCCGAGCCCATTTCCATCATAAATGGCTTTAACTCTGTTATCCTGATTTGGTCCTGAAATGGTGTCCACAATAATTGGACAATATGGTTAATTTTGGAATATCTGATAAGGCCCTGATCGGTAACCATTTTTTGTACTAATCAAAAGTGAAAACCTGATGAGTGGCTGACCGATGCCGAGCGTTACGATCCGTACCGGTGCCCGAATAGTTAATTGTCCTTGTTTGGGCCAGCTTTGGACGCCATATTACGTGTTCAAATGCAGTGTACCTGGTTAGTCCCTTATAGGACTCAAATCAGGAAACCGTTGTTCAGGTATTCCACGTTTCAGCCATATTGGGGCCCCATATGTGATAGGGTATGCCCGATTTAATTTCTACCTGGGTTGTTATGAAAAGAGATATGAGCAAAGTGAAGTCGAATTGTTGTTTTGAGATGTCAACTTTAAAGACTGATGGTGCCTATTCAAATGCAGAAACGTCTTTGTAATGTTTGTAATGATAAATGAAATGTGACGTTATTTTTAGACGTTTGGTTATTTTCATTTTGAAAGGAACGTCATGCTCGGTATCTGGTGGGATTGTGTAATTTGTTTAACAGGTGTTGAGTAGGGAAGTGTGAAGTGAATTTATCGCAATCGGTGTGTTATTTCTTGAAATATATTTTGTAATTTAAATGGACATTGTGAATTTAAGTGAGCGATTACTGTACGATTCCATTCTAAATTTGTATATGACACAATACTCTGCAAAGAAACGATTAATTTTTAAACATCAAATGTTCCCGTCTTTTACTTTTATTGTTCTAAGTTCTACTTTAAAAACAAAGGTGGAATCTAATTATTATTTATATAAAAAAGAATGCACAAAGATTTAGCATCCTCAAATTAAGTGCAACACGAAACTTCATTTGATTTGAAAATTGAGTCCAAGTTTATGAAACACAGCTTTATTGCTTTTCTCGCAAGTCCGGTCCAATAAATACGTCTGATATTATTTTACACTTTATTTCCACTTGTGACCACACTCAACTCGAATGTCCTTTGATAAGGTAATTCATTTTCAAACCTAATCTTATTGGGACATGCGTGTGCGTGCGCGTAGGCGTTGAAGGGTTAATACATCCTATTAAATTCCGCACAACGTCATTTTGGTTTCATTCAAACTGACACTTTCAAGTAATTAAGAAGTGCCAACAAAATGTTTCTCCTTTCATCAATTTGACTCTTAAAGAATCCTTCAAAATAAATGGACAACAACAAAAATCGAACTGAATGCAGCCCCGAGATAAGCGTCACTTCCCGTTCGCTTAATTGGAGTTTGAATATTCGCAAAAAGGTGCAGTCAATTGGACGACAAAAAGTTGCCTTTTCGCGTGGAAGAAAAAAGGAAAGAAGGAAAGAAAGATGGAAAGAAAGAAAAAGGAACCCGTTACCGATAATCAACTAACGCAATGCACAAATCTCACGCGTTCGCGTCGCGTTCGACTCGTGTATAATTAATGAAAACGTTCATTAGCGGGTCATTTATGCATCGCGGTGCACACCTCCCGGCGCGCATAGCGGTGTTTTAAATGACGATGGGAATAAAGAGCGTGACAATATTCATCGTGACGGGAGTACGCACAAAACATGATTAATGCAGGAAGAAGAAGAAGAAGCAGAAGAAGCAGAAGAAGAAGAAGAAGGAGGAGGCAAACAGAGTGAGAGGGAGGGAGGGGTAGGGTAGGAAAGAGGAAGAGGGAAAAGGGGGAGGAGCTCGCGGTAAAGAAGAAAAAGGGGCAAGGAGGGGCGGGTGGAGTGAGCAGAGTCTCGCGTGGAAATATGTGCGAGGCGGGTTGCGCGGTTCAGGCGCGTATTCAGGCCTCGTCGCGTCAGCTCCGCGCGCGCGTACGTGCCGTGCCACGAGAGGAGCACCGTCCACATAACAATAAACATTATTTTAATACCTGAAACAATAGGCGTACGTGCGCACGTATGCGCGGGACGCGCCGAGAAAAGAGCGTGCCACGTAGCACGAGCGTAGCGTGTGTCCCGCGCGAGTTTACGACCGAGACCGAGCGCGCAGTCTAAAACAAGTTTCGCTTGGGACTGCAATTACTTTTTCGCCTGTTACTTATCATTGTTGACTTTCAAAACTGGCGCTCCCGAGCACAACGCGGCGCGGCTCAACGTGACGTTCAATTGGTCCGAACGGAGAAAGGGATGTTTGAAAATGATTGATAAATTATGTCAGTCGGCTCGGCAGGATGCTTTACTCGCTAGGATCCACTATTTTCTAACATTTTATTGAATTGCAAGAGTTGTTTTTAATTAAATTGTGGAAATAAATTTAAATAATTGATGCATATTTGAAGTATTTGAATATAATAACAATAAATAAGAACAAAGTATTTCTTGTATTGGAAAAAATATACTGAAAAAAAAAATATGCGACACGTTTTCGGTAGAAAAATAAACTGTTGGTATATTTATAAAAAATGTATTTTTCTGCGCTGTATATATTCTTAATACAACTGTCTGGAAATGCACTGCTTAAAGTACAATTTCATTACGTATGACGCGACAAATTTTATGAATCTTATTAGATGACTCCTAAAACGCAATTTGAAGAAACACATTATAAATCAAAAGTATAATGTAATACGTATTTCTCCACATATATCACGTCTGCTTATATAGAAAAAATTTTAAAGTAAAAATAATATTTATCAACTTCTGTGGAGTCATCCTCCGTTAATCTATTCTAATTACAAAGTCATTTATAACATGTATTCTAAGTTGAAAAAAAAATTTTTGGAAGCACGCTCAATTATTGGGTAAAATCTCTGTAAAAAAAACAGTAAAAGGATTTGGTTTTTTTTTGTATGCCGAAAATCAAAACGTAATCAAACGGAACGAAGGTGTCAGTTTTCTCGTTAGAAAGCTTTTCACACTTCCGGTAGCGGGCAATAGTTATTCAAAACTTTTGGCACATTTGGGGGTAGAATTTGAGATGACAGTTTTTATAAAAGAGTGGTAAAATTTGGATTTTTTTGAAAGTATAACAAATGATGAATTGAAAAGACATTTAAAATCAAAATAATGATAGCTAATCTCCAGAAGGTTAGCATCACAAAGTTACTGTAATGTATAAATAAATATTAAATTCTATCTATTTATTTTCTACGTATCCGGTAAGAATATTACTTTTTTTGAATATTTTATACAACATCGTAAACATATTTTAACGGTAAATATCATTTTATTCATGCATTATTTTTTTAATTCCTTTTAGGTAATATCAAAATATTTTGAATTGACGTCAAAAAATAAACAAGTTTAGAATGTTTTAAATTAGTTTTTACGTATTGCAACTCTTCTCAGAGAGTTATCTTTTGGAAATAGATTCGAAACAAACATCTAAATAGTTCATGAAACTATTTCAAAAAAATAGCTCTCGGAGAAGAGTTGCAATATGTAAAAACTAATTTAGAACATTCTAAATTATTTTAACTTTTGACGTACGTTGCCTTTTTCATAAATGAATTTTTATTTTACAATATATTTAAAGATATGTATTATTTTTAAGGTTATCCTCATTTTGAGTTGGCCAACGAGTGACGTTTCACCTTAACGCCATAATTTGATATTCTTTTTCTTTCTCGCTTAACAAATCATTAGGAAATGACAATTTCTTCGTGGATCCAGGCCACGCCGTAAAGCGTCTCCTATCTCCCTGGGCATAACATCTTTATCGACCATCAATCAAGCAAAACCCTCGAATTACTCTTTAAACGAGCGCCGCAGTGAAATAACAAGCGCAATAATTTAGCAAAATGATCGGAGTTGCGCAACGATCGGCGTGTAATAAGGGGACAAATCGAGGTCGAACAAACGAAGGATGCTGGTCGTCTCATTAATACGATTAAACGCAACGAGTTGTTTTAGAGTCCCCAGTGCGGACACCTTAATCTTGACTTACGTCATTACGAGGTGGAGTGTCCGCCGTGATGCTCAGAAGCGTGGGAACGGGCTCGGCCGGGCCTTCCCAAAACAAAACACGAGTCGCCGAGCAGCGGAGCACGCGACGCACCTGACTACGCCACCGTTCCTCGCCCCCCCTCCCCGACCCACTCTCCGCTCCTTTACATTTTCATTCATACTTAAGATCTGCTCCGATTCTCGTGTAAAATGAAATACGTACGACTTGTGTATGTGTAGAGGGGGGGGGGGAGGGGAGGGGATAAAAGAAAAAAGACGTGAAAGCCGAGCAAAACGGTCGATAAGAAATTGATGGCAAATAATTGGACGACAATTATTAGGGATTGGCAACTATTGATCGATGCACGATTGCCGTCGATATAAATTTTGATTTTCAGAAATTTTGCCTTATATTTAATTCTAGTAATCGTTTTATATTTTCCATGTTTAATTTGTCAAAATTGTTATACGGTTTTCTTTTTTTATTGTTTATATTTGCAGTTTAATGACTAGTTTAAAGCGAGATCTTTGTTATATTTAAAAATACACGTAAATAAATAATTAAGGAGCATTTTATGTTTAAATGCAATTTCTATTTAATTAAAATGATTACAACAAAAATTCACTTCTTTGGTCATTCGTTTTCAAAAAAATTTTTCAATCCCCCCCTTGTATACCTCTGTTTGATGGAACCAAAAAAAAATGTTAATTCTCAATCTAATATTGACAAATGGGAAAATAAACGGAATCTAATAGCACGCGTTTGACAACTAAATCAGCACTGGCAAACATTTCTTGAAAGCTTTGTCATGTGTGCAGGATTATGTAAGGGGGAAGAAATTGGACGCCGCTTTTAATGAGCCTCAGAGATAAGAACGCGAGCCTCGAGATAAGTGCGAACGAGTCGAGGATGAGGAAATTCGTGCGGGCAAACGAACCGTGCTCGTTATTTGAGGAACGGGTTTCGGTTGACGCCTGGGAGGAAGTGATTCACGCTCGCCTCTTTGGCGGAATTCATTTGCAGGGTCGCGTGGAAATGAATCGGTTTTTCAAAAAGTCCGGGCTCACGTTAGTTTGTCACCTGAGCAAATAGGGGTGGTCGGACACGAGTTATCACAATATTTGGTAGCCGGAAAGATCACAGGGATTTTATTGTGAAAACGGTGAAATTCTTACTAAACAAACAGCACGCTATTTGAGTTGTTAATTGCGTCGAGCCATTATATATTGATTTTCGTATTTTCGTTTTATTCTCCGTGAAAATGCTATCCATTATTTCGTGACAATCACGCTTTGTATGTTTTGTATATTTATTTGTGCAAACGAATAATTTTTAAATCAATACATAAAAAAATCAATATTTTTGGGTATAACCTATTCAAGAAAGTACAACTGCGACGCTTGGTAAACTTTTAAATAAATTAAAGATTTACGTTGTTACACGGAGAGAAAAGAATATTCAAAATTAAGAAACCAGGGATTATAAATTTTAATAAACTGAATTCTGACTTTTGAAAAACATTTTATTTTTTATCACTCGTGCACGTAAAGCAATAATTCAGATACTGTATATAATATTTAATGAACATCTGAGTATCTTTTACAATAATTATTTATGCTTCAACTTTACGCATGCTGTTGCGTAAACTGCACGAATTTTTCTCAGTTCAGTTAGTAAATTTTTTATTAAAAATTGATATTTTTTTCTCTCAGTGTATTAAATTAAATTAAATTATAGGCGGAAAGAAAAGACGAAGAAAAACGACCAAGATTGTGAGTAAACTGGGCCCATACTTGTCTGATCCAAATCCTAAAATTTCTCAATCTTCGTCTCAATATAAACAATAGTAATTATTACGCCAACTTTTTTTATCCGTGGTTAAAATTAAAGGCAAGCTATAACAAGAGCCATTTCGTGCAATAACCATAAACTTTCTCGCAGTGAAACCAACGTATAATTGAAACATCAGCTAGGATTCACAGAAGCAACTGTTGCGGCACTATTTAATAACTTTGCACACCATGTGCGAAAGAAGTCGCTACTTTATATGCGAATAAATAGTCATTTACATAACGGTTTAATGGCCATCTATTCGGCATTAGCATAACAGTTTCCCGTTCGATCATTGACGATAAGCGACTGTGCCCCAGGATAATATTCGGATGGGTTGCCTGTTCAGAAAAATAGCCAAGCTCGTTAACGGGTTGTGGCTTTTTTCAACTATCTGATAACATTTGTTTGATCGACAAATATAAACGGAGATAGGCCAGCGAAAAATGGCAAAAAGTCACATTAAAATCTTTATCGATAATGCGACCTTTATGGAACGGAAATAAAGTGCTGGGATTTCTCAAGAGAAAAAAAGGTAGACGGGGGGGGGGGGGGAACTGAAATCATTTTCGTGCTCGAAGATTATTTTAACTGTCGGAGGCGCACTTTTACGACGCTTGAGCGCATTAAAAAAAATTTAGATATGACTCTTATCCAAAATCCGCCGCGGCCTTTTGTGACGATTTTGTGAAAATCAGTTATCGCGTGTTATACGATCCATCTGTCGTGAAAGTTTATTTATATAGCGAGTCGTTAATACGTCTCCGGAGCTACCTATATACTCGTGTTTCTGATCTACCGCTGATTTTGCCACTTTCATAAAACACTCGTCGAACCGGTGCACATTTCGTGTAAAGATCGCGTGTTAATTTAACAACACCATGCAGGACATAAAATTGCCACAGCGACGTATCGAATTTTAGCGAGTTTCTGCAATAGTGGCGACTAAAATAATTCGTGTGTATGAAATGTATACTTACAGCCGAGGAGTCCTCGATAATTGTTGTAATTAAAATGCGACGAAAAGGGTGAGATCACATTTTAACACATGACAATCATCTTCGGGCGCTTTCAATTCAATTTTAGGTAAACGGTGTGCTCCTGAAATTGACTGCTTTTAATTAAGGTTTCTTTGAAGTTGCATGTTTTGGTTGAACTTTCTGTACCTGAAAATTAAACAATTAGAGATAATTTGAAAGACTTTTATCAAAGAATTTTTCGAAAGGTGAGTTTCAATGAAACAAAGCATGGGAAATATCTTGTAAGTTCAACATCAAGCGCAAAAAAGGAATAGTAAACAAAAACAATCGTTTGAAATATGAAATTTGTGTACTGAGCATATAAAATATATTAGATTTTAGGTTGAATATATGTTAACTTCATTTAGATAATGTATTCTGATGTAAAGTTACACTTAAATGTTTTAATTAGAAATATTTACATTTAAATTAAATTTTGATTAGCCTCTGATAGAGATTTTTTCCAAATAAAAAGGAAGCTTTGCGCATGCAGAACATTTTAAAGAGTGTAAAAAGGATGTTACGTTTAAGAAAGAAATAATACACCATGCTTATTTTAAGTAACAACCAGCTGTCTTGGATTTGTTTAACGGGAAATTACATAATCATACGATCTTTAATTTTGACCAGAAGAACCTACAATTTAACCGTATAATTACAGTTAAAGTGGATGGGAGATAACTAAAATAAATAAATAACGAATATTTGTAATGAAAAGTGGATAGACTTTCTTTTAATTTTATTGACAAGATAACAGTCAGTAATTTATTGAAAAGTATAACAAGATAAAAAAGTAAAATACATATTTAAGTAAGATAAAAATTATATAATAATGTATTGAAAAGCATTGTCTGACTATCATTAAGTGTTTTTCGTTTCATGAATTACCTTGAAAGTAATCAAGGATCGGATAATTTATTATCTTATACACTTCAAATGAAATGAAATACTTCATTTTATTCAGACAAAATGACTTGATTATAATTTAGAAATTTAATTTGCTATTTGCGAATAAATCATATCTGACAAAGAGTGACTGGTCAAACTGGTCAAAATGTGATCGGGCGTGATGTCTGGAGAAGCGCGCTCAGCAAAAGTGTCTTGTCTATCAGTTATGCCGAGCGCACTTGAGTTCATTCAAGCGGGGTCCTTAGCCTTCGACAGCGCATGTATTATGCAATGCACACTTACACATCTCGTGTTCAATGAATGAATGCATTTGTAAGACAGTGCGAAACGAAGCTCAAAGCTCCGTGCAAAAGTAAGCGTGAATGCGTGAAGACGCACACGCGCGCCCGAAACATCGAGCTGCAATCTCAATAAGAAAATATGTCTATTATGTTGTTACAATAACGATATCAATTCATTAATCGTCATAGCACTGTGAGCCCATTGTTTCCGAGCGACAGTCCGCCATCAGAAGATTCGTCTTTCTTTTTATTTATCTTACGCACTTGAGATCTCTTATTCTTAATGTTAAGCTTTAACTGCGATAGTTATCAAATTGATCAATCATTTGAATTTTATAAATGAAATAACTTAATTTCTCTTAATAGTGCATAGTTTATATTGATATTAAAAGTGCGTAGACTCAACCATGAGTATTAATTTAACGTTATAAATTTTTAGAGTAGTATATTGTCTTGAAAATGTCTACTTTTTACATCATTACAGAATAGAATAGACTGATCAAGTGAAAAATCAGTTAAACGTTTAGAATAATCAACTTTTTTGTTAATTTTACTAAACATTCAATTCGGACCACTGACCATCAGTTAAAGCAACTGAATAATCAGTAGTGCCCACAATTTTCTATCAGTGTATGTATTAAGAATGTTGGAAGCAATCGTTATTAATAATTGTTTGGTATAACGTCGCTATAAAGTGATATACGACATTCGAAACATGAGTAATTGAATTTAACAGGACGGAAATGTAAAAATCTGGGACCCCCTTTGTATTAACTTAATCAAGCTAAGTTGCGCTGCCGTCTGCTGTAGCGGTTACAATAGAGACATTAAAATTTGAACGTGGATTGATTAAAGTCATCATATTCATGCTCAGAGAATAAATTTGGCCTTATGTCTCAGTTAATAAGGCACATTTGGCCTTACGCCTTAAATATTCCATGCACAGTCTAAACATTGCGATAGCTTGAAATTAAAAATAATAACAAAAAAAAACATTTTGTCTTGTTATTATTATCATTAACCTCAGAATCGATATATAGGGGTAAAATAAATCTTGGCTAATTTTCACTTAGGCTAATTTTTATTTTCAAAAAAATTATCCCTAAAGTAGTCAAAACGCAAGGCTTAATCTAAATTTTGTACGCAGCCAATAATTAAACGATCGGTCCAAAAAAAGAATCAAAAGAATTTCATCGTTAAATTTCTCGTGGCCAGAAAGCGGCCATTATTTGGAGACCCAACTCTCTGAATAAATTTAATCTAATCCTTATCATGATTTATATATATATATAAACAACGGCCAATATATAAATAAAATGGCATCCCTAAAAATCGTCCAAAAAGTCGGCACGATTATGTTTCCGTTTTAAAGTCCTACGCCGCCTTACCGGAGGTTTCGTTTGTTTAAGATACATCGCGTCATAAATAATCGAACAAAATTTTCGCTACGTACAAAAGGGTCGTCGAGGTCCGAGCGACTAAGGCACGCAGATATGTCTCGGACGCTGCAATCCGTTGAACGCTTTGTACACGCACGATCTATCTATGAGTCATCGTAATTGACTGAGCAAGTGGGCAGTAGAACTTGGCGGCGCACAGCTCTTGGCTATTCCAAATGAATCTTGGCCTCGCAAAGCTTCTGTAGCCGGGCAATGCCGAGATCGCGATTCATCGCGTACTTGTCTTCCCAGGCGTCCAGTAGAAGGTTATAATAACGCGGCACCTCGAAGTACTGCAGGTACTCATGACTAGTCGCAGTTGGGAAGATCTTCTCAAATTTGTCCAGCTGTGTCAATTCATCCTCATAATAAATGAGGTGACGAATGTCGTCCGGCGTGAGTTCTTCTAGAATTTCGGATACGTAGTCCTCTCTGTTGCGCACGTTCGCGAACAAACTTTGTTTCTGCCTCTCGGTGTAACTCAGATTCACCCTATGGAGTCGCGTTTCCTGGCTGACTGAATCTAATTCGTAGTGTTTCTTGAGGTAGTCGGCATCCTTGGGAGGTATGGTCTCGGGTACGTGGTAACCAGCTATGTTGAAAATGTTCCGGATTAAGGGACCTTTGACAGCGACGTCTAGGGAAGACGAAGAGTGCAAAGCTGGGGAAATGTTCACTTCTAACAACCAGGGTTTAAGGTTCTCGTCAAGAAGAATGTCCACTCCAAAGAGCTCGTAGCAGTTGTATCGCGAGGTAATATTAGTTCGGATTAGGGTGTTGATGGGTGATTCGCAAGCGATCATAGTCTTTACCACCATGTCCTTTATAGTCGCCCATAGCTTAGTAACATTCACAGTTTCTCGTTCTAAGTAAGCCCAAAGGGATTTTAAAGTCCACTTATGGCCATTAATCGAGTCCGCATTGTCATTGTTTACGTACGTTGAGCTGCTCTTGTTGATACTGCGCAAAGATAATACAATTAATCAATAATCTTGTTTAACGATGGAAATAAAATAATAGTTGGTGAAAGAAAAAAAGATTAGAAGTATTAGTGAGCGGTAACATTCGAATGAAAGATGATTGTTATTGATTTTTAATAATACATAAAAAGAGTAATATACATAATTCTTGATATTAAATACTGATACATATATTTTACTTTATGATGACGATTATTTTAATTTTTTACTGTTTCTGACATGGTACTTTTTTTTAAATCAACAGTCATAGTAAAATTATAAATATATCAATGGAATAACGATACTAATCAAGTAATACATTTTCGTCGAAAAGAACAGTAATATACAAATTATTTACGAGTATATCCGGCATTTATTGACAAATATAGTAATTTATACTGAATCCTTTATCTCCGTGTAAGAGTAAGTTACTATTTGAAAATAATTTTTTTTAAATGTACGTAATTGATTTAAATCGTATCAATTAACATTATAACTTGGATCAAAGAATAGAAATGACAAAGATGAAAATGACAATGTAAAATCGCACCTGTAATTGGTCAAGTGCATGAACCGGTCGCTGAGGTAGTTGATGTCATCGCTATACTTGACTGAGGCGAACCGCACCAAACCTTCGGGATAGATATAGATCCTAAGGGGATTGAAACTGGTTACTAAGACGTACAGTCTCAAATCAAACTTGGCTCCGTCGATAAGTTTAGGTTTTGATAAATACTGCTGGACAATAACAGCCTTTTTCTTCGGGATTTGCGCCCACCGGTGCACCACCCTGATACCGGTCCCTCTGGCGGAGGCCGGAGGTTTGATTATCCATTTTTCCTTGTAACCAGTCTTTTCCCAGATTTGACGGAAGCTGCGTAAATTTTGCGGCAAAACATAAGTCCTTGGGATGAATCCAAAGATTTTCTTACCATACTTCATCATCATTCTGCTGAGGTTACGCCAGAGCCGGTCCTTGCGACCAATCTGAAACGTGCCTGGAAAATGGTTGATTTTTTGGTGCGCTTTAATATTCTTAAATTGAGCGGACTTCATGTGTTTGCCCCAAACACCGCACCACTCTTCGGGCTTTTTAAGCAGACGGTAACCAGAATTGAGGAGGGTCTGGCGCACGAGCCGAGGCGTTATTGTACTGAGCTGCCAGTTCAAGTGCTTCGTTAACTCGCGAGGCAGACGGTAATTACTGTCGTTGCCGTCAAATGATTGAAAGGCTATGTAAGGCGGTACGTGCGCGAATAAACTGCGCCGGAATGGGTACTTGGCCTCGCTCTCCTCATCGCCTCTTTCCTCCGGGCATACGTTCCCATTCTCGTACACGTCCATTTCTTCTTGCTCCTCTTCGTACTGCGAATCCAGGTCCCCAGCATCTTCGATACTATTCGTCTCGATACCGTTGATTGCATGGTGGTTATAGGTTATCACATCCATTATTACCTACAACATGTTTTTAGGGTCCTGTTAATTCCAATTAAGACTTCAGGTGCAAAAATAACTAACTCTTCGAGATAATTGTTTCTTCCATATCAATGTTACCATTTTTATTTTTAATATTATTATAAAGTTATTTAGATAATTTTTTAATTAATCGACGTTAATCAAGAATGTCATATAATTTTTTTTATATGAGATATTGATTTTATTGTAATGTAAAAATATATGTAATGCGTTTCAATGTAATACATATATACATAATGTAATATAAAAAAAATGGGGAATTGTGTACTTATATACCCCACCCCACCCCCAAGGTGAAAAAGGTCGCTCTCTTGCCGTTCAAAAGATGTTCTGGACCTATGTCGTTAGTTTAGTTAGATTTTAAAGAAATAAAAGGCAGGGGTGGCGAAACCCTCAAAAGTTGAACAAATTGGTTAAATTAGATTGTTTAAAATCTAACCAAGCTGCGGGTACAGGTTCAGGACATCATTGGGAGTAATTTTGGTCGTTTGGAGCACCAACCTAAAGTTGATACTTTCAGAGTTATGAGCGAAAATGTGCACTCCTAACTTTACCCCAACGCACTCCGAAGGACTGTTAATATAGTCTACAGAAAGACAATCCCGTCTGATGTAAAACGTGCTTTCTGTGTATTTTTTGGTGCCGAATACGATTATGGAAGGAAAATTTAGTTTTGTTTGACAGTTTTAAAAATATTTGCGAAAAACTGCTATTTCACCGTTTTTTGGCCATATCTTTTGAGCGGCAAGAGAGCGACTTTTTTTTTTAATTTTATTGTAATCAGCGCGAAAAAATATGTCGGTTCCATTATGTATGGAATTTATTATAACCCTACCCGGGGGGGGGGGGGGTATAAAAGTACACAATTACCAAAAAATGTAAAACAAAATGTAATGTAAAATGTAAAAAAAAATCCTTATAATTGAATTTATCACATATACAATTTTGATTTTCATCTTTCATCACACATATACACACAGTATAATATACTTAATACAATTTGTTTTAATTTAATTTAATTTATTTTAACTGAATTAATTGAAATTTATTTTAACCGAATTAAATTTATACTTTGTTTAGCAACGCTTGATAAATTTAAAATTTAGTTAAATTACATTTATTTGAAATATATAATAATATAAACTTAACTTGAAAACAATGTTTCAATATTTCTTGTTTAAAAATTAGTCATATTATTAGTTTCTAAATAAATTACAATACATACATGACAAATACAGTATCAATATAGTGTATATACATTGCAGAATTATTGTGGTTTTAATACAAGTGGTTTTTATGAATGGTTTATAATATGCAGAGAACGATTAATATCTGTAAGTGCTATTAAATTATAAATCATCGAATTAATAAATTTAAATACTTCATAGTCTAAATATATGATTTTTTTTAAATCATTATTTAAATTTACATTTTTTATTATTGGATGAACCTCTACTAATTACAGTATGTTAAAGACTTTTGCATCATTGTACTATTATTATATTCATTAATATATAAACAGCTACAAATGACTATACAAATGTACAAAGTGACATTCAAAGAGCGCATGCGCAAGTTTTTTTCCGGACAAAATAGGTTATTTTATGCATGCTAAATAAGCGTGTTAAATGCTTCCTTACACGAGAGAAAAGATTAATATCAATTGCTGATATTTGAGAAACTAATATCAATTACTGCAAAATTTGAGAAATTACTATCTTAAGTTAGCAAAACGTATCAATTTATTGAACAAGTGTCAAAATGCTGATACTTTTTACTAACTTAGGATAGTAAAAAAACTCTAGCAAGTATATATTTTATTTTAAGAAAGCATATTTATGAAATATAAAATTTCAGTACATATATATGTAATTATTAAATCTTATTGTATTAAATTATATTATGTTATACAAACATGCACACACACACATACACAATATTTTTATATATGTTGAAGAATTATATATATAATTATAATTATATTATATTATGCATAGTATATTATATTCAAAACTATATTATAATAATTTCACATATATGATAAATATAATAAAATTCATTATATTATAATTATTATTAATATTATATATATAGAATAAAATATTAATTTAATTATTGCAATAATTTAGATATAATTTGTATAAAATTAAATATTAATACATTTAATTATGAATAGAAATTATAAATAGATAATTTATCTTTATAACAATGTATTTTAATTTATTATAAGTTAAAAATAACATTGAGGTTATAAGAAACAACTTTCAAAATTCTACTTTGACTAAATTTACTTTCAGTTATATGCTTTAAAAAAATAATTATTATAACAATAAAAAATATTATAAGAAAGATACTTACAAAGGATATAATGTTTCAATTAAAAATTGAAATTATATAAACATCACACAATCCTCAGGTTTCGCATGCATATAAGTACTTGCAATATAAACCGACAAATTACTCACTATTATTATATGTAAACATTATATTACAATTTATTTGAGGAATAAGATTAAAAACTATGATCACAGACTGAAGAATAACTTAAATTTAAACAAATATTAACAAGAAACAGAATTAATTGTATAAAAACACAGAAAATTCACGTATAAATAAATTAAATTCATATTCATTGAGCCATGTGCTCAACAGCTGATTGTTCGGCACGAGGTACTAACGTATTGGTATTTTGTAGATTGGAGCCACCATCGGTCATGTACTGTACTAACATTAAGAAAAAGCGCGCACACGTTGTGCGGCATGAGGATTTAAAAGTATTTCAATTGATGTGAAACATATATTAAACGAGTTGCAATAAATTTTTATTTTAAAATTATTACAATTATACTACATTATATGATTGTAATGTGTATGTATATATGATTATAATATACAATTATTACATTATATTACATATTAATAATAATTTTAAAATATGTAAATAATTAAAAATAATGCTTAAGCGTAAGTTCTTTATATTTTAAT
This sequence comes from Leptoteleia sp. ZL-2020, assembly GCA_022817305.1. Taxonomy (NCBI): domain Eukaryota; kingdom Metazoa; phylum Arthropoda; class Insecta; order Hymenoptera; family Scelionidae; genus Leptoteleia; species Leptoteleia sp. ZL-2020. The sequence continues at coordinate 10,015 of JABFPN010001447.1, read as the reverse complement.
AATTTTTTTATAGAAAAATTACTTGCCGTATACGAATAAATAATAAAATAAATTACATAAGTTGAAAACTAAATATCATAGGAAATAAATATGTAATTTATGGAATTTACAGCATCCTTTAACATAATAATTTTCAGTTAATTGATTTAATTTAAAAAAAATTAGTCAAGATCTTTGCATATTATTATTTCTTTATAATATGCAACGAGAAATACACGACAATCTCAAATAATTAATTATTTAAGTCTTTTTGTAATTGTATTTCATTTCAATTTAACCATTTGAATTAAAATTTCATAATTGTTTATCTACAAATAATATACACCTAGTTTTTTATTAATATATTTATTTTTTTATTTATTAAATAAATAAATTTGTTATTTTAAGAAAATTATATCATTATATGATGTATTTTATAATATATTAATTGTAATTTTCATTTTTTTATTATTTCATAATAATTATTTGTAATGATGCCATGTATGTTTTATATATATATATAAGTTCATACATAAATATTGTATAATGTATTTTTCAGTATATAAAAGTTTTATTCATTCAATATTTATATTTATATAAAAGAATAAATAAAATCATTAAATATAACAGTTCTGTATTAAATTAAAAATATTTACATTACAATTAAATTATATTAAAGGTATACGAATCGTAGTTTCAGTTTTAACAGAAAATGAGCTTGCATTAAAAATGTTACAGATGGCACCACGATTAAATATATTCCCTCAACTTCGAAACGGTTCTATAGTTTTGGTGAAACCAATATCGAAAATATTCATCGATCTATCACAACTTCGTATTTAAATGTAAATAGTACTTAAATTATTGAAAGTGAGTAATTACTATATAAATAATATACTATAATTGTGATAAATATTAATAAGCATAAATATTATATTAATAAATAATGTAATAAGTTTTAGTTTTAAATAATTGTACACATACCTCGTCCAACCTTAAGTCGAAATGATGATCATATTGATATTGCAGTCTGAAACAAATAAAACGAAAGTGATTAAATTATTATTGAAATATTTTAATTATATATAATAATTATTAAATAAAAAAAAAAGTTTATAAACTTCGTCTTTAACATGTTATATCATTTTTATATGAACCTTACAGAAAAATACATGTAACATTTTTAATTGTATGCAATAAATAACTGAATTGCATTGCTATATATAAAAATAATGTATTCAACATTTTTGTTGTAATGCAAAATAAATTAATATTCAAATTTTAATTAAAAAAATTATATATACGGTATACAATAGTAGAGTATAGTAACAAATGTGCAGTTTTATTTAAATCCAATTAATCAATGAAAAAAAAGCTATTTATCGTATAGACTGATTGAAAGAGTATCTGGCTTGATGAATTCGTCACTTGATACTTTAAAATAGTGCGAACGCGTTCATCATATACAATGCTATCAATTACTGTGCGCATTTGAATGATAAATTGGACCGGCTATTTAATGCCATATGGTACACATTATCTAGCAGCGCATCTTATCGGCGGCTTTTGATATATCTCTTCATTGGCTCGCACTACTCAAAAGTTATAAGAAGAAAATTATGATCTAATTTATTTTCCGGATACCGATGACTTAAAAAAAATACTTTTCATAATTATAAGTTAAAAGCAAACTGTTTAATTGAACGATGAAAACTGAGATATCGAAATCAAACGTTTCCATCTATGAATCTAAATTACCTGATTAATTCGCGCTTAATTTTTGTTTAATAACACCAAAGACTTTTTCAACTTTTTCATTTATTAGATTAACTACGTTTTACTGGTTGAAGTAATTTGGTACGTTTAAATGAAACAGAAAGAAAAGTGAAAAAAAGCAATCAATTGTAAATTATGATATATTATTTAATATTATCATGATTTATTCATTCATCTTGTTTATTAAATAAATAATTCTATTATATTCGGCATGTTCTTTATACACATAATTGTAACGAACGCTGAATGCTAATTTGGAAAAATTTGAAAATGAAATGTAAATATGACTTGTTGAAAATTGATCAGCATATTTGAACCAATATAATATAGTTTACTTTGTAATAATATCAATGATTTATTAATGTAATCGGAGTGATTTGTAACGCAATTAACCGATCAACAGATGAGGAACGTTTTCTTCATTTACATTTATCAATAGTGCGACTTGTTATTTGTCTTCGTTGCAATAGTAATTAGATGCATTGATTAAAATATCAAGTTAAAATTTATCGCAATAGAAATATACTTTGCGGCATATATAGAATGATTTTAAAGTAAAGAGTTTTCCTTATTAATATCCAATTTGAATTAAACAGTTATAATAATTAATATGATTGAAAAGGATTATGATTGAAGCTGATTCACGTTCAATTCACCGAGAGGGGTCATTTGTTGCAAATTTAAAGCTGTTCGAGGAACTAGGTCAAAACGACCCACCTGGAATATAAATGGGTTATTAACCCATATGCAAAATATATACAAGGCAGCAAAATTAAAAGGTAAAATTGATAAAATGGACAAACAATTTACTATCTATTAAAAAAAAAAAAAAATAAAAAAATAAAAAAATAATTGAAAAAAGGAGAATATAATGAAAATGAAACTAAAAGAGAAACAATAATTGTCAAATGAACGATACAACAATACGAACAAAATTCCTCAAATATTGACGAGAAAAAGGATTGTATTCGAAATGAAGCATGAAAGAAAAAGCAAACTTAAAGCTAAAGGGTAAGGTGTAATTGGAAAAAAACGACAGGAAGCAAAAAATCTCGTTAAATCTCATTTATTCAATAATCCATCTGATCGCATCGTCGCAAATAAACAACATCGAATATAACATACTCTAGGATATAAAGTCAATAAAGAAATTGTCGTCAGGTACAAAATAAAATCCCCTATCACAGACATTGATTAAAGCTTATTTGATTGCAGTCCTGGCTCTCCGCAGGATCCCCACCTTATCACCGGTCGACATCGGGAAGACTCGTTCATCACTGGCGCTGGAAGGCGCCGAATCACCGCAACGGTCGGAACCGCGCCATCGTCAATGGTCGATCGAACCCTTTCAGAGGTCATCAGAGGGTCATCATAGGCGCCAGACCGAGGCCGAGCTCACCATGGGCGCCAGACCGAGGCCGAGGACAAAGTTTCCGGCGAGGACTCGCAGGACGAACTGACACTGGCGGCGGGACTCTGGGGCGGCGTGTAGGCCGCCGGCTGCTGGACAGGTCGGACCTTGTTGACGGGGCCCTCCAATCTTCTGAGGCATCCGCCGAGGTGTCTCATGAGTTGGGCGCCAGCGGCGGGGTGTACGGCCGCGGCCACCGGGGTGCTCAAGAAGGTGGACACTTCCTGGGCGCACTGGGTGAAGCCGTCCCTGAACCTGTCGGCGTACGAGTTCTCCGGGGTGAGGGTCAGTCTCCGGGCGGCTCTCAAATTGTGCAGATGTCTCACCGTCAACTCGAGGATGTCGGCCTTCTCCAGTTTGGCGACGTTCTCGCCCTCGGCCTGCAGGGCCGTCACCATGAGGTCCTTGAGCTCGTCGAGGCAGCGGTTGATCCTGGCCCGCCTCTTGCGCTCCAGCATCGGCTTCATCACCTTGCGGTACTGGTAGGTCCTCGACACCGGCTCCTCGTACTCCATCGCAGCGACGCTCGCGTAACTCGTGTGGGGCGCCATTTTGCACATCGATTTGTCACTCAACACCAATTGTCGGTTGGGACACCGAGGTTGTTCGCGCACACGGAACAAGGAGCTTTGTTGAAATTGTGGCTGAGCAAGAGCGCGCTGGCTAAGCGTACTCTCGGGGTGCCGAGTTGGGTCTGACCTTCTGGTGGGGGTTCGCCGGCCTTTATAGCGGCCGGCCCCACCACTCTCTCGGACACCACCAGCCGGAGCGTATCGTGGGAAGCTCGCGGGCCGAAGCGTTCCCACAGCGGCAGCGGCTGCTTCGGGCCTGCTGCACACTGCGCTCTCGGGTTTGTGTGGGGGAATTTCAGAGCGACACACCTGCACCCGAGTATCGCCACCGAGGGGATCCAAGGTCTGCGCAGCACACGCCACGATACGCCAGATACGCCAGATACGCCAGATACGCCAGATACGCTACCAGCACGAGCAGGCCGCGCGCTCACACCCTCTCTCTCCCTCGGCCGATGGCCCTCTCGCTCTCGCACCTCCGGCGCTCTCCCGCCGTTATTCCCGACTCTCTCTACTCTTCCGTCCACTCTGTCTACTCCTCGGATTCTCTTCCCCTCCTCCTCCTCCTCCTCCTCCTCCTCCTTTTTTCATCCCTTTTCCCCTTATTCCTCCGGCGCCGATTCATCGTCCATTTTACGCGAGATTGCGCGCGTCCCCTTTTTAGACGGATGTTTCGGGAAATGCCACTGCCTGTGGGAACGCGTGTCGCCTTTTTTTTTTTCTTTTTCATGCCATGGCACACGGCTGATCCCGGGGCTTAATGTTTCTGACTTATGGGTCCACGATTGGACTCGCAATGATGGATTTGGGGGATTTGGTGATTACGCAAGTTTTGTTATGGCATCGGGGACGCGGTCAGCGCACGGTACCTAGAGTACGTTGGTATTTGTTTTGACGGGGCAGGTTGGGGGCCGACGATTCGTAGATGGGCCGTTCTCAGGGTGCTCAAATTGTTGATTTAGTCGTTGGATTAGGAACTTTTTGCGGGGATGTAATTAAGTTATCGAGGGGCATGCTTGAGGTTGATGCATCTGTCGCAAGTCCCGTTTCGAGTGGAGAATTTTAACGTTCGGATTCTGTAATTTTGCTCGTTTTTTATACGCTATAAAGCATTTATTAAACGTATTATAACTTATTTTCAAACAAAATTTATTCTAATTTACACTGAGAAAAAAGTTATATTGAAAATTACTATACCATATGAGTTCTGACAGATATCGTCTATGGTGTCTACGAAATTACTACACCAATTACAATGAAATTTTCCATTCGATATAATAAAATTTAATATACTAGTATGATAATAATCATCAAAATAACAAACAAATTTACAACACTAATATAAAAAAATTTACCATATCGAATGGAAAATTTTTTTATAATTGGTATAGTAATTATGCTGACACCATAGACGATATCTGTCAGAACTCACATGGTATAGTAATTTTTAATATAACTTTTTTCTCAGTGTACTTTTAAACGAAGAATCAATTAATTTTTTAAAATTATTTCAAACGTCAAAACATTGTCAATAAAATCAGATGATCATTTATTGGAATGTTTTATTCGTACGTTTGATTATAATTTACATGCTTTCTAAATGTGTATAATTATTTGATTTTACATTTACTTTTCAAAGAAATTGTTATAGCATAATTTTTATACAAGACTGTCTGATTATTTCCAACAAAATTATACATATGTTCTAGTTGCCAAACTTATTTGTTAGTGAAAAGCAACTTTGAAACATTAAAATAACTAAGCGCAGGGCATTTTACACTAACATCACAATTTGTATTTGTCATATGCTACGTCAGATACAACATCTAGACGATGATGCTGCATCTCATGGTCTTTCCGCACGCGTCTTGTCCGAGGCAATTGCTTCTTACGAGGTACAGTGGTTAGATCGATCTCTGATAAAATGTATTCTCTCAATCTTGCTGCTCGACTCGTATTTTACATCGAAACAAATTTTACACGAACAAAAAAATTTCTATAAATTTTGCCAAGTTGCATTTCTTTAAATTATATAAAAAAAAAATAAGAAAAGATTCATATGAACTCAGGCGTTAGTTTTTTTTTATTTACTTACATTTATAATTATCTATAAGTTTTCATAAAAAGTCACGCTCGCATGAAATAATTAATGTATACTTTATTACAGACAAACGTGATATCGCAACAATGATCTGAAATCAAAATTACGAATAAGAAATTACGCTGAAAGTATTCTTTTTTACATGAATTTCTCACCGTCCGTCTTCGCGATCATTAAATTGCAATTATTTAACGTAATCGAAGTAAAATGTTTTGTACCGCGCCGTCGTTTAATTTCCTTTTTCGTGACGCGGATAAAAATCTTGCCAGACGTGTAAAAACGTACAGATAACGATCTAAGCGACGGTGTCCAATTTAGGTGTGAGTTAACGAGCGTTTTGCGAGCACGGAAAAACGAGTCCGAGGAAATTCTTCGATCAGCCGTACGATGAGCTTTTGACGGTCCACCAGAATACTTTGAAAGAAAATTGATACGATTGGTGTAACTTTCAGTGGAGTGTATAACTTTTTGCCGTCTATTCTTTATCAAAATCAAAGACGCGTGATCGTAAAGTAAACACAAAAGTGCACATAAAACAAACGATCGTGTGTCATTGTATACACCGAGCCACAGGAAGCGACGAATAATCTGAGCTTCAAAAGCATGGGTGTCGTGTTATAAAGATACGATATTTGCTGATGCATTGACAAGTATACGTTGCAACGCAATCGCTTTTCAACGACGCACGACGTGCCGGTTAAACAAACATTTTTGTTCGCACACATATGTTGTTTCAACGTCCAGTTTTCAACGATTAACGCTCAACGGGATATTTAATCAACATGCCGAGTTACCGAGTGAACTGAGAAAAAATGTATCAACGCGTATCAACCTAGTTCGCGTAAAAAAAATCACATCTGTTACATTTACGTCGTGTATACAATGAGAAAAGGGATTCTTGAAATGTGCCCAAAATAATACGGTCGTATTTGTGACACCGTTGTGTACAGTGACGTCAATGGATCCTTGTCTGCTCGTTCTGAGAAAGAAATTTACAGTTCGGTAGCTGGACCAAATTTAATTATATTGTTATATCAAAAAAAAAAAACAAAAAAAACAAAAAACAAGATTGCCATGACTAGAAAATACTGTTGGGTATCTTAATTTAATTTAACTACAGTTCATATACGCAGAAAAATGAAGAGTTAATCCATTCAATATGAATGGAATTATTTTGTACATAAATATATATATATAATTATATATGCTTATAATGAATGGAAATCCGATTTAATATAAGAATATTCTATTACTCTTAAATAGACAGATTTGTGAGTGTAGTAAAAATTATTGTTTATCTCATAACATTTTTTAAATTGTATATTAAGTATGAAAGAAAGATGTCATTTGTTGAACAATTTTTACCCTCACTTTTTTCTCAGTGTATAAGTTTAAGAAACAGTCAACCTAATTTATATAATACAGCGAAATAATCTTAATATCCCTTTTCCTAAATTCTAGCAAAACTGGTATAAATCGCTCCATAAGATTCGATTTCTGTAAACTACAGTAATCTTTCCAAGAAAATATTCTGCAACGCATTTTAAATGAACGTTCATTTAAAATCCTTATTTGTTTATTTTAGAAAGTAGAATTTAAGAAACAAAACTACGGTGAATGGTATATAATTTATAGACACAGTACATCATCACTTAGAACAACATATTGCGATGATGATCTCGAATTAGTTTGGGGCGAAACAAAGATGAACTGTTTGGGCGTCATATTGAATTTAGGCCTGTCATTAAAAAATGGTATAAAACTAATGCGATCGGGCGTGTGGAAGACATTTATATACTTCACGCCGAGCATCGCGTTTGTGGGCATAAAAAGGTGCGCGCAGCCCTTTTCCTCTCTCGCGTAATAAATTATTCCCGACCTCGTAGGAGTTTCGTGGTGCGTGATTTAAGCGAGGGCAAGAAATGCGCGATGATAAATACGCATGGCAGTCCTCCACTTTTCGGAATAACTATTAAACATTTTATTTCGTAATCTAGATGCGGTTTAATCGTCTTCGATCATAAAATTTTGCCCCGAAGCGTGATATTTTTTACAGCTTAGAAGAAAAGATAGGGAAGGAAAGAAAAAAGTGTGCCATTTGTTTCCTAAAACTTGTAGTATAACCGTTTATATATAAATCATTCGGAATTTTACTGTACATGTATCATTTTCATTCAATAAAGATATTCAAGTTCGATTAAATTTTATCGGACCAAGTTATTTACGCGGTTAATGATTTTGACACACAGAGTTTTTGCTATAAATAATAATAAAATTTAAAAATCATGTAGTTGCTTTTAATACGAAGATACTAAAAATTGCTTTTACGATTATCATTTTGACCATTATTAATAAGAGAATACTTCAGTTTTCGGAGATATCCCGAAATTAATATGAAATGTTTTAAATTTTGCTATTACTTTTTTCTCGGTGCAAGAGCGTCACCCTTCTTTTACTTATCAATTAATTTGACAATTTTTGATTAAACCACTAAATTGTCTACTTTTGTAATAGTAATAATAATAATAACAATAATAAAATAACAATTGACACGAATGATGAAAAAGTGACACGAATATACGAAGAAACTGGAAGTTATGCGGAGAAGATAAATACAGGAGGGTTCGGGTGTACAATTTTGTTTGAAAACAACAACCCTGTCCCGATGCGGAGATTGCGCACTGACATTCGTCAATCTTCCGGCGTAAAATATGCACGGCTTATGATCGGAGCGGGCAACTTTACCCCGGTCCGCATTGCGATTCGCTGGCAGCCCTTCAATTACATTGATTGGTCATTCGAGGCGGATGCGCGCACGCTGGCAACCCAACGAATCGAGCCTCGCCCGAGTCACATCCTATCTGTTATTACGCGCACGCTACGCCGTTCAGCGCTGGTACTGTTCTCGCAGCTATTTAACCAGTTATTAAGCGCTGCCCGTTTATTCCTCCAGATATAACTTTTTTTCCTTTTCTTTTTCCCTTTTTTCCTTTTTTCTTCTTTTTTTTACGAGCGACGTTACGCGTGATTGTAATTATCATTCAATTACGCTCTCCTTTGCATAGGAGGCCAGTACACGAGCTCGCCGCCACAATCACGACTCTGAATCGCGCCGCACTAATTGACTTAATTGGCCCAATCGTACTGCTGCGTTATACCAATTATAAATTAATAACCGGCCGGCACTTTTTGCCTCCGACTTCGCAGACTTTCTTTCAGCGGAAACAAAATTATACTGATACAACTTTGAAATTCGAACGATTACGTAAAGGAACTGCCAGTTGAAGATTTAGATAAATTCTTTATATTTCACCATTAACGTTTGTTAATATAGAAATCCCTTCGTTGAGTTTATCGAACACTCATTTCACAACAGACGGAATAAATAAATAAACTTGATTTATACCCGACATTTACACTTTTGCTTATAATATTGGTTTAATCGTTTAGAACTGTAAACATGTATATTTGTCGAGAGTCAATTTTTAATTTAGATAAAAATATTGTTTATATTGTCTAAATATCAATCGAATGCAAATGAAAAGACAAAACACACTTCTCTCCGCCATTAAATTAGGGAATATTCAACATTACGCTAACGTCTTTGACGTTACACCGAGAGAATAAATTTTGAAAAAATTGTAATCTTTTTTCGTATTTTGAGGACATAAGAGACATAGCTAAAAAATGACAATAAAAGAATATAAAATGTATTCATAAAAGACGAAAATGAATTAAAAAGCTCGTTCTCAAATTACTACAAAAAATGTCAATTTTTTCACATTTTTTCTCTCGGTGTATTAATTGAATTCAATGGCGATTTTGCCAGGGAGGCTATGAAGGATTCAGCAGGGTAAACTCATCAATAAGCCGATGGATGGCAGGCAAAATGGTAAACTGTTGGTGAATGTTGGACTCGCAGTCGGCAATTAGCGCGCCTCGGTTCTGCTCGTCCCATTCAAAACAATGAGCCGGGTGCCGCGGTCTAAAATTAAACGACGACACAATTCCAATGGCTCGGAAGCCTCGCACTCGTGTAACAAGACGGCCATAAAAGCATGCTGGTGCGGGCCGAAAATCGTGCGGAACGGGCATAAACGCAGGGCGACAAACAGAGAAACAGAGGCACACGGGGGGTAGATGGGGGGATGGGGGGGGGAGGGGGATTGGGAGACA